>CM068824.1:90009023-90196523 GCA_028554795.2 Sinohyriopsis cumingii
GTGATTTATTAAACAGTTCAATCAAGCTGCAAATTTGGCATTCTCCTTTACTAGCGTAACTTTTGCCTCTGACGTGTCTAATCATCTTTACCAGTACAGATCAGAATGTTCAACAAGCGTTCTTAGCAAGAACAGAGATAACCGAAACACATCTGAGCTCACAAGAACATATAAAACGGAAACACATCCGAGTTAAGAAGAACAAATATATCAGATAACATCAAAGTTCAGTTCACAGAACGATTAATCTCTTCCATCAGAGAGAGAGAGAGAGAGAGAGAGAGAGAGAGAGAGAGAGAGAGAGAGAGAGAAAGCAGAAATAAAGTAATTAGTGTAGAATTATAATATGACTGAAGGATAGGAAGAATAAAAATCATTGAATTAGATTTTGCATTAGAATTTTGATCTTCCCTGCTGCAGAAAATAATGACTCATACTGCCATTGAACCGTTTCAACCTGCTTGATGACTTTAATTGATGAACCATTTGTGTCTGACATTTTACGGGATGTATCATTGATAGAAATAAGTATTAGAATGACAATGTTTATGCTCAGGTGTATCACGTGCTGATAAAAGTACCCTGGGAAAAATATACCCTATTCATTCAAAGGTTCATCACCTTTAAGACTAGCTCCACGGGTTTCTTTTAAATTAGACAATATATGTAGGATTTCGGAGCAATCGTTATCGTGCTGACTAATAATTATTCATAAACTGGTCTCTGGGACATGTTAAGTTTATTTATGTGCGTAATTTGAAAATAGAATCCAGAAAGCTGGTCAGTGAACTCTTTTCTTGTTCATCTGTTAATGATTCACAAATGTTTTAATGCAGAACGCCTAAACGCTTTAAAATCTTCTTTCACCAAGATGCTGAGATAAAATGGAACTAAATGTGAGGAGTCCATGTCATGAAAATCCTTGCCCTTAATTGATGACCATGGGTGGTCATCTGACGTTGTAATCAGGGATAAAAAAAATAATTTCCATCAATATGTCCATAACGAACCCCTGAGCAAGAGTGGTTTGCAAACTTTCACGAACAGCTGTCCTTTTCAAACCTTTTGGTATAGGTGATGCAAACTCTCCAAGTTAGAGCGCGATTCCAGGAAAACATATTGAAAGACACATGCTGTAACCCACACAGTCTTAATATGTAAATTCCTCGTTATCTCTCAAAGTTCAAGACAACCCTAATCGATTTTACTCATATAATGATATAATTACTTCGCAATTTGATTGTAATTCCTGTGTTCATACCAACGCTAACAGCCTTTTTATTTTGCACTATATATATATATATATATATATATATATATATATATATATATATATATATATATATTACCAGATTTGCATTCGAACTTGTATATATTTTCATGTTGATTGGACCAAGATGAACATTTTTCACTATGTAGCACCCATCCAAAGTTTAGACTCTACTAGTGAAGAAAACGCATATATAGAAAAGATTTAGAACCGTTCCATGTTTTCGCTTGTTTAGGTGTTTTCGGCAAGGAGTAATTTTTTTTTAAAAAATCGGCTTCGTTAATACGTGGTTTTTCTTATATAAAACTTTTCAAATGGGTTCCATTTTTATTGCGTAACACTTTGATCTTAATCATTAAAAAAGTCGCCATTTTAACTAAACTACCAAACATTAGGTTTTTCAACCGCTCGTATATATAATGAATTTAAGCTTTGGATTGTTATGGCTTTATGGTCTTTACCTAAGTGACAGAAAAAGCAAAACTAACACGTTTAGTAATATTCAACGAATAAATAGTTTCCCTAGAATACAAAGTGAAGATTTAAACGAAACTCAAATTATTGTTAAATAAATCCCTAAGAATACTACAAGTTTTATAACAAGACCAAATGATAATAGAGTTTTCGAATGAATTCCAGTGGTATTCCAACTGAATTTCAATCTTGAATGTGCTGATGTACCAATAATCTTGAATGTGCCGATGGACCAATAGTTTTGCTGTATCACAATCATATAATCCAGAATGTTTTTGAAATAATCCTCAATAATCCCCAGTGTTTTAGTCCGCTTTGTAATTCCAATGAATAAAGTAAATGATTCCTCTCAAATTATATCTGAACACAACTGTATATACTTCTACAGGTTTAACATGTTCGTGTCCCGTTCTGGAAATGTAATACAAGTACGGCAAAACTTACTTTTACCTAAATTAATTATCAAATTTGCATCAATGAGTCCATCAAATAATTTCCAAATGGAATCCAAGTGATCTTTCTCGGTGTCTTTAGAGATGACGTCGTCATCGACGTATTTATCATAATTATTGCCCAGACGTTATCATGTTCATTAGGGGCTGGAATGTTGACGGGGAATTTTTCATACCCAGTAGGCATCATTTTGCATTGATAGAGTACATCTAGAGTTGCAAATGCCTAAATTTCTTTTGCTCTTTCCGTGAATGGTATTTACCAGCATCCTTTCAAAAGGTCACACTTGATGACATATTTTGCATTCCAAATTTTGTCAATACAGTCATTGTTTCTTGGCATTGGAAATGAATTCATGTTTGTGACAATACTAACTTATTATCTGGTTACAGCACAAGAATAAATGCCGACTCCGGTTACTTTTACCTGGTTGAATAAAATCATTCTCTAGCAAATACTGAATTTCTTTTTTCAACATTCCTGCTTGAGTGGATTCATCCTGTAAGGATCCTGTTTCAGAGAGGTAGAATTTACGATTTGAAGGTCATGTTAGATTTTATTTATTCGGGTTGAAACATTTGGAAACAAGTGCTAATATTCATATAATAGCTGTTTTTGATGCCAAAGTTTATTTTCTAGATTGACTAAGAAGTTATGCAATGTAAATTAATAATAATGGAATACCTGATACTATTGCTTACACCCATTTTTCCATCTTCAGAAACTAAATTAAACTAAAACGATTTTATATGTCCTGTATGCATTTCGAAATCGCAAAGACTAAAACCATATGTAATGCTGTATGTGGCAAAGAAACGAATCTGCATTTATGTTCATCAAGTAAAAGAGAATGTTCATGAAGAAATTGCCTCTTGGGATGTTTTCAAAGGATAATTTATTACATTGCTAGTAATTCTGGGCCATGCTGTTGCTGCACTTTTAGTTAACTCAAGAAAAGCTTTATCACTATTTATTAATCGTGATTAATGTGTCAACGAAGGAATCATTTTGCTCCATGATGGAGCAATACCTCTACTTGCAACTTCTCCACCACATACTGAACCTTTTCCAAAATTGCTATGGACAGAGCAAAAGCTGATTTGGCACACGTATTGTAGTGGTTGTGAAATCAATTGTTACACACGTTTTCAGCAAGTTATTTCAGCCTTCACAAAATAGGAATTGTTCTCTTACTTTTGAACTGACTCCTGCGTAGAAAAAAGCTTTCCAATACTTCTTCACTGTTGATCGTTTATGGATAATATTGAATCTCTATTTTGTAAGATACTTGTATTGGTTGTTTTTGTACAATAGTAGGTTCCAGTGGGCATGTAAATCATGCATTAAGTTTTGCACTGTCTAGATGAATACACGTGTTGCCTTTTTTGTCTAACTTAATGTGACCAAAAGCTCCTTTCCAATCTGGCCTACTTTAGTGTTAGGTACCATCACTGCTTAGATGTCGCCTTTCATTGAAGTATGAATTGTTTTGTTATCAGGTCGACATGATAAAGTGTCCTGGTTTTGTTTCGCCTAAAGGTTTTTTCCCCCAATTGTTTTATATTACTTCATCAATGCCAAGTCAGTTTTTATCTGCACAACCTACTGGTTAGAAGTTTAATAAAAGTCGTTTTCAAGATTTACTGTGAGTCCACTGGTATAGGATCTTAAATATAGTCATCATCAGCAGCATATGAAAGATTTAAAATAAAAGAGTGATTGTCAAGGCCGTCACGCTCAGCGATTAATGTGCTTATTTATATTGCGAAGGGATTATGAGTGAGAAAATGACAATGCTCAGCTTGAAAACAAATTGGGGTTTATTCAAGAGAAAAATAGCGATGCCAAATTTTTTTAGAAACTGAAGAGTACAACGAATAATTAAAAATCTTTAGCGTAAATATAAAATAATAGCGAATATTATTCTAATATGGGATGAATGCGTTCATTTGCTGCTATTTGCTGTTAGAGAATCAGTTCAAGAGTCGAAGGGTTTTAGTATTTTTGAACCAGTTTTTGGACATCCTGTCCGAAGATTATTGAAGTTATTGAAAAGGAAACTTCTTTCAACCCAAGAGTAAGACGTTAATGTTCCCAACTATGACTCTGAGTTCCAATTGAAGTTATGGAGGCTTGTGGTGATAGAGTTATGGTTCTGTTGCCTCTACCTTTAAATCCCCTTCAGGCTAAGCATTATGGCTCTTATTCAGTTGAAAAGAAATAAAATAACTTAGATTACGTCATTAATACTGATGGGAGGTGGAAATGGAAACAACTTTGTCATATAAAGATGTTACAATAATATCTTGGTACAGATAGTTCAGCTAATTGTTCAATTAATTACCTGTCCCACAGAGTCAGGATATGGCATGCAATCATGACTGTAGTGACTTTGGCTTAACCAGTCTTTGCTATTTGTCGTATCTATATCCAACCTCATCCGGATTCAAACCATTACACAACTCTGCGTGGGTATTTCTTCTTTTGTGAGGTTACCTTATCAGTCTCTTTTTTCTCACACATTCCAGCATGATTCTCTTCTTTAATGTACGAAAAGGACTAATAAATACTTAATTAATTTTTTCCGCATCATGGTTTGCAAATTCTATAAAAAAAATTGTAATAACGTCGCTAAACGTACGTCGTACTGACGTTTTTCATGGTAAGTATAATCGTTTAGACCAGTGGTTCTCTAAGTGGTCAGTATCACCCCCATTGGAGGCGATGGAATTACCGAAGGGGCGCTAATGCTGAATAATGCGCTGAGGATAACCAAGGGGCGGTGGCCCGAAAACGTTTGGGAACCACTGGTTTAGACATTGATGAGGAGCATATAATTGCAGAACTCCATCTTGAAATACCCCTTTCACGTGAATTAAAGAAATATCTATGGCATTTCAATTGTATAGTCTAGTTTTTCTACATATTTAAGGCTCAATTATATATACACTTTCCCGGAAGTATGATTTTCGCACTCCTTTCTAGCCAAAAGAATTAGTATTTTCATTGCTAAATACAGTCTCATTATTATAGTCCCTTTATAGTCATCATCAGTGTGGTGTTACGACTCTATGATCTTAAACTAAGTACGAGAAAGAAGCAAAACGAACAAGTTCTGTACAATTTAACATATAATTTAATTCTCTAAGTTATAAAATGAAAATTTAAGAGAAACTTACAATATTGTGAATTTAGTCAAAAATAATCATACACCTTTCTATCACAAGTCCAAAAGAATAGTTGTTGTTGTTGTTGTTGTATGGTTTAACGCCATTTTTCAGCACACGATAGACTATGCATGGCGGCCAGTATTAATGATGGAGGAAGAATCCGGGAAAACTCCGGGAATAACCACTGACCTCTCGAGAAGTTACTCGCAAGCTTTCTCACATACCCACATTGGCAGACTCGAACCCACGCAGACAGAGGTGAGATGGCAGTGATCCGTAACAGAGAGCGCTTTAGACCACTCGGCCACTAGGGGCCCCCCAAAAGAATAGTGTTGTGATTGAATTATGTATCTGAAATGTGCTGATGTACCAATATCCTTGAATATGCTGAAGTGCCAACTTTCTAAATGTATCGCAGTGGCATTGTCCAAAGCCCATAGAACGAATACCCAATAATCCCAGAATAATCTTTGGTCCAAAGCCAATGAGCACTTTGGGATTCGAACGAATAATAAAAACAAATGAGTCATTTCAAATTATATCAAAACACCACATTAAAAACATCTGCAGACTAATTTAAAAAGAACATAATAGGAATTAATTAATAACCCACTTTTTCGACCCTATATACACCCTAAGGCTCTACGTGGAAATATTTTCCAACTCGATCTACGTCGCAATACCTCACACGTGACATGTTTCACAATACATCCCTACGTCGCCAAAGAACCCATTTGACTTATCCATCCAATGGGAAATTACCCCAAACTTAAACAAGTTCATTATTAAGATTGATTTTAAAACTTGTAAACAATAACTTATTTATAATTCATTGGAGTCTGCAATCATACACCAAAATTTAAAATAACACTATAGATATACTTAATATTGGTTACTTGCTAGGCCTCATCAACGTGGTTATTTGATAGCTGTCTGAGTCCACTATAGGTTTATAATACAAATCTTCCTCTTGTGATATCTTTTCATTGAATGTAGTATATTTCTCACTTAATGCCACTAAAAGAACATATATAGATTGGAACTGTTGGCGTAATGGGCAAGCATCCACAAGCCAAGAAATATGTGATAATCATAGAAACTATGTACATCCTTGGGGTTTAACATTTATTTAGCCTAAAGTAGAAAATCTTGATATATCTATTTATCTGTTGTATGGAACCCTACAGTCTTGCGACCGACTCACATAATGAGTGGTGCTAAATGTCTGTATCCATGAAAATATCAAAATTATCAATCCTACCTATTTAAGATCAGAAATGAAGACTATATTAATTACTGAAATGATTACTCAGATGCTTACAAAACCAGGCTTTGCAATAGACAATAGTTTATTCTTATAAGCTTGTACGTACTCAAAATGCACATGCTACAAATATTGCATGGTTTATATATCTATTTGATGAAAGTTTACGGATAAGCAGAAAGTAAACTGAAAGTATCTTGTTATGGAAAGTGAATAAGAAGTGTACATTCAAGGTAACTATTTGTGGATAGATTACCGATAATCATTTACCTAAATTAGCTAGTCGATGACTGGTTTGCACGATTCATTATGAGACGCTGAACTAATTAATCTGGTGGGGTTCTGATTAATTTCTCGTGGCGATTGTTGCCTCAGTAAACAGAAGAATATCAATTTCATCATCCTCGCTGAGAAATTGCAAACATTTAAAATAAATCTATTTTAATATTAATACTATGATGATTTTGCAGACATACAAACATACGGGCAATAATAAGTGGTAAAAAGTACTAGATACAAGGAATTCATAGAGTTAGTATTTAAATGGTACTGATATTTCAATAGTACTAGTATTAAAATTATACAAGTAGTTAATTCGTACTAGATTTTAAATAGTAATGGAAGTTAAATAGTATTAGTATTTATATATTACAAGTAGTTGAATAGTACTGGTAGTAAAATGGTATTTCTATTTAAATATAACTGTTATTTAAATTGTACTGGTACTTAAATAGTAATAGTATTTAAACATTACTAGAATTTAAATAGCACTGGTATTTAGATATTACTAATTTTAAATAGTACTAGTATTCGAAGAGACTAGTATTTTAATAGTACTAGTATTTAAATAGAACTGGTACTTAAATACTACTAGTATTTTAACATTACTAGTATTTAAACAGTGCTAGTATTTAAATGCTAGTAAAACAAGGCAGCATTTACTTGTGATATCTTGCAATAATGTCTCCCTGTCTTAAATAAAAGTAACAAAACTTAAAACTCGGATCAAATTCAAACTGTGAAAAGACAAATTAATCAGAATGTGTATATATCGTGACTATTAGATAAACCAATATCAGCTATAGATATATAACTAAAATCAAGATGGTTTCTTTAAACGGAAGGTTCAAGAGACTCGCATACTTGTATTATGTTTGCTGATATTTAATAGCATACGTATATTACAAATAGTATCATACTGGTTGTTTTATTCATTACTTTCCTCTGTTCTTGGAAGAAGAAAACATACACACTATTCAAAGGCTATTTATTCAGTCAAAGAATGTGTCACTGTGGCTTACTTCATGCCCAGAAAGAGAAATAAAAAAGAAAGCAATTCTCCTGAAGCCCACACTAGCCTGAATACTTGAAATACTTTATGGCAGACAACTCTCTCTCTCTCTCTCTGAGTTACTGAGTGGTGTAACGAATTGCATATTCTGAGAGAGGGGGATTGAGAGGGAATACACTTGAATATTGACCTCCTGAGTGCTGATAGAGAAACGGTGTGTCCATACATAGAAAATGAAAGCAAGTTCTCTATTGTCACTCATCGATTTCTGGTGCGTTTCCATAATGATTCATATTAATAATTTACGTATATATATTGCTTCAGTGATAGTATGCCGAGCCTAAGAGTATTGTAATCATGCATGTATATTTACTGATCAATCTAGAATTGAACAAGCAATATCAGTTACTGAGGCAAATTACAAACATACCACTTATGGGTTTGTTTTCCTATAAACACTGGCACCTTGTTTATACATTCAGCAGTACAAATTCCCGAATTGATAAGTGAAGGTTCACTACATGGAAAATAAAATGAATGTATGGCGCTAGCAATCTGCCAACAAAATTACATAATGCTCATCATCGTAAGCGACTTTGAGGGTAGTAAAATATTAATGTCATCCTGTGTAAAAGCTGAATTCATATCGCGTAATCTAATTTAACAGATGATATTTTATATTCGTCTTGTTTAATAATGGATACTATATCTTGTTAATGTTATGCGGTAGTGGGAACTGAATATTGTTCATAGTATGTGATAGTGTTCATGTTGGTAATGATATGTGATAATGTTCATGTTTTTCATAGTATGTGATATTGTTTGTATTATTCATGTTATGTGATAGTGTTCATGTTATTCATGTTATGTGAAAGTGTTCATATTGTTAATGTTATGTGATAGTGTTCATGTTGTACATGTTATGTGGTAGTGTTCGTGTTGTACATGTTATGTGGTAGTGTTCATGTTATGTGACTGTGTTCATGTTGTACATGTTATACGATATTGTCCATGTTATTCATGTTGTGATAGTGTTCATGTTGTTAATGTTATGTGATAGTGTTCATGTTGTTAATGTTATGTGATAGTGTTCGTGTTATTCATGTCATGTGTTAGTGTTTGTGTTTTTCATATTATATAATAACGTTTGTGCTGTTCATGTTATATGATAGTGTTCATATTATTCATGTTATGTGATAATATTCATGTTTCTCATGTTATGTGATGATGTCTGTTTTATTCATTTCAGTATGATAATGTTCATGTTATTAATTATATGTGATATTATTCATGTTGTGCATGTTATGTGATATTTTTCATGTTATTCATGTTATGTGATAGTGTTCATGTTGATCATATTGTGTGATAGCGTTCATGATGTTTATAATATGTAATAGTGGGAACTGTATCCTCTCCGCACATAGAACAGTGGGAATTGTATCTTATTCTACATAAAGAATTGTGAGAACTGCATCTTCTTCATAACAGATAATAGTGGGAACTGTATCTTCTTAATAGTGCATACTATATCTTCTTCCTTACATGATAGTGCGGACTTCTTTATTATATAGTGGGGACTGTGTCTTAGTCATCACATATAATAGTGGGAGATCTCTCTTCATTACATATAATAGTGTGAACTATCTTATTTATCCTCAGTAGTTGTGAGAAGTGTACCATCTACGTCTCGTGTAACATTGACAATTGAACCTCCCTTATTGTATGTAGAGCTAGTGCGGCTCAGTGGAGTGGTTAGTATCCCGGACTCACGACCGAAAGGGTGCGTGTTTGAATCCTACCATCGGACTAGTCTGAGTTAACAAACCCCACAATTGTCTACTCCTTAATGTTGTCTTTCCACCCCTTTTTATGTCTGCCTCTTCTTCTGTACCCACTCACTCTACCTTGCCAGATGTTCCTGAGACACGATCATACCACTTCATGTTGCGTATTTTTCACAGTGGTCAAGAAGTCTTCATAGAGTCATATGATGTACATCCTGCTGTCAACCTCTTTGTTGGGTATATGGTCAATGTACGAGATGCCCAAGATCTTGCGGTAGCATCTAATTTCGAAGGTTTTATTCACGCTTTGAAGATGTGATGTGAGCGTCCATGTTTCACAAACATACAGAAAACGTATATGATGGATATGACAATAGAGCGCATCAGGTTGTGTCGAGACGCTCTACCAAGTCAGCCCTCGTGATCTTTAAGGCATCCTCCATGACCCTTTCCAGGAACATGTTGAAGAGTGTAGTTGACAGCATACATCCCTGTCTGACTCCAACTGTTTTTCGAAACCAATCTCCTCCCCTTCCATTGATGAGAACAGCACTGGTGACGTTGTCATAGAGTTGCTCAACAACCCACACCAGGTTTGAACTGGTGTACTTCCTCATAGTTGCCCATAATGCCACATGCCATACCATGTCAATAGAATTATTGAAATCTATAAAGACATGGTAGAGACTTTGCTGATGATAAAAGTATTGTTCGCAAAAGAGTCTGAGATTGTAGATTTGTTCTGTGTTGCTCCTTCCTGCTCGGAAACATGCCTGCTCTTCAGCTATAATTTTCTCTGCTCCAGGCTTTAGTCTGTTGAAAATTATCTTCAGAATGACTTTGTTTGGATGGCTGATCAGACTAATGGTTCTGTGGTTTTGGCATTGATGTATGTTTCCTTTCTTGAGGAGCATGATGACCAAATACTGAGTCCCTGTGGTGGTCCATTCTCCTGTCTGCCATATCTTGTTGCAGATTGTTGTTAGGACTTGTTCGGACTTTTACTATTTTTCCTCCTCTTGCTTAACTGAGCTCTGCTGGTATCTTGTCAACGACAGCTGACTTTCCTTTCTTTTGTGACATAACTGCAGTCTCTACTGTCTCGCGAAGAATGGGGTTGTCATCGATTTCTCCTGCCTGAGAGCAGTTTAATACTGTTAGATCTCCTTGGGTCTTATGATTGTACAATTCTGAGCAGTATCCTGTCCATCGCTAGAGAAACTCTTGATCTTCTGTGAAGCATTTTCCTGATTTGTCTTGGATTGTGTTGGTTTTACCTTGTTTCATGGCCGCGTGATCACTCACTTGTTTATATGCCTAAAAGCTGTTGTTTCTGCTCAGACTGTCTTCGAATTCACAGGTTTGTCTTTCTATCCAGCACTCCTTCGCCTTTCTCCTGCTTTTCCTGATCAAGTCGTTTATCACTCTGTATGTTTAGCTCCCTTATTTTCTCTGTTTCTTTTTCTTAGTTCTCTTCTTTTTTCCATATAATTCAAGGACATCTGCTGTGACCCAAGGTTTCTTTTTTAGTCGAAGCTTGCGAATGATCTCGCTGACCATGTGTTGAATACGGTTGTTAAGTACTCTATGTTGATGTTTTGGTTGCCCAGATCTGTTAATTTTCAAGGTCATTTTCAGATGGAGGCAAAACGTTGTCATTCGTTCTTACTAATAAATTACGACCATTTCCAATATCTGCTCCTGGCGATATTCAGTCCTGCGCTGAATCGTCTTTTCACCAAAATATAGCCAATCTGGTTGTGATGTTGTCCATGTGTCTGTGCCAGGTTCATCTTCTAGATGCTTTGTGGGGCCCGAACTTGTTGGCTAGCGTAAGATTGGAAAACTCCAAGAGTCTGAGTCCTCTTTCATTTGTTTTTGCATTGCAGAAGGGTCCGAAGTTACACCATCAGTACAGCTGAGTCAACTCTCACCACTGCATTCCAGTCTCTTTCTTTAAACAAAATGTCCTTCGTGGATGAGTTGTCAATGACATCTTGCATTTGATAATAGAAACTCTCCAGTTAGTTGACATAGTAGTTAGTTACGGGTGCATAAGCCTGTAAGACTGAGATGTTGAAGGGATTCACCTCAGGCGGATGGTAATAAATCTGCTTGAAACTGGGCAGCAATCAACCATAATGCTATTCACAATGCACTTGTGGATAAGAACGCCATGATTGTTGTTTATCCCCTCTTATGCCCTTCATATTTTGTTATTTCGCCAAAGTTTTTTTTTCCAGCGCACGCAGGGACCAATAATGTTCCAGTTGTACCTCTCCAATTCATGTGAGAGTTCTTTCAACTTTCCCATAGCCCTCATCGTTTTAACATTCCATGTAACTATGATGATGTTTTCTATCCCAAAGATCTTGGTACCGTAGCTTTAATAATCTGAGTTATATCGCTACGATTTCTGCAGTGTAGCAGTTTATGGCGATGTCAAGCACTGGGGCATTATTCTGCAGACAAGTAACATTATGTCCCAGCCAGTCACATTATCCTGACACCAGGCCGACCAGTTCAAACACTAACCTCTTAATGCTGAGCGCCAAGCGAGGTAGCTGCTAGTATAAGCTTTATAAGTCTTTGGTATTACTCGGCAACCAAAGCGGACGCTCTAAGCAAAAAGGAGTCGCAGCATATTGGTTGTGTACAATTGTGGGTATGGTAGCATGCTGATCATGTGTAATAGTGGGCATCGTAGAATGGTGGTCGTATGTAATATAGGGCATGGTAGCATGTTGGTCGTATATAATAGTGGGCACGGTAACATGTTGGTCATGTGTGATAGTGGGTGTGGCAACAAGTTTATCACGTGTAATAGTGAGCATGGTATCATGCTGATCACATGTAATAGTGGGAATAACATTACATTTGTCATGCATAATAGTGGGAATGGTAGCATGATGATCACTTGTAACAGTGGGTATGGTAGCATGTTGCTGGAATGTAATAGTAGTCATGACAGCATCTTGATCATATATAATAGCAGGCATGGTAGCATGTTGATTATACATAATAACATGCATGGTAACAAATTTCTCATATGTTATAGTGGTCACTTTAGCATATTGATCGTATGTAATATCAGGCATGGAAACACGTTGATCGTATGTAAAAGGTAGTCATTGTAGCATTCTAATCACGTGTAATAGTGGTAACGGTAACAACTTGATCATATGTAATAGCAAGCATGGTACCATGTTGATCATATATAGTAGGCATGATATCATTTTGATCATATATAACAGGCATGGTAGCATGTTGATCGTATGTAACAGGCATGGTAGCATGTTGATCGTATGTAAGAGACATGGTAGCATGTTGATCATATGTAACAGGCATGGTAGCATGTTGATCGTATGTAACAGGCATAGTAGCATGTTGATCGTATGTAACAGGCATGGTAGCATGTTGATCGTATGTAACAGGCATGGTAGCATGTTGATCGTATGTAACAGGCATGGTAGCATGTTCATCGTATGTAACAGGCATGGTAGCATGTTGATTGTATGTAACAAACATGGTAGCATGTTGATCCTATGTAAGGTGGCGCTCACCAGATAATATGTACTTTTGAGAGAGTGACGTATGTAAGGTGAAGTAGTTCACATTTAAAACATGCACAGTGGAGAGAATGTTTGCATACCTCTATGCTACATTAATGTAATGTGGATGATATTTCTTTTGGATATTGTACTTTTGGACATTTTACATGATTTAAGCACACTGCTAACTAAAATGACTGCTCCCTTGTTTTAAAAAATCAGTCTGAATTAGTCTAAAGTACACTATACATAGCAGCTACTAAAATAGGGAAAATGAATTTTGCCAGACTAGACAATACCAGCTTCTGAAAGTGCAATGAATGAATTACCAAATATATAAAATGTAAAAAAAGTTATTGGCTCTTTTTTATACAATCTACCTCTGAAGTTCAGGAAGTGAAAATGACCAAGTAGAGCTAGCACTTTTTTGAAAGGTGCACATTTGAAGTAAGGCCAAGCTGTATACTCTATAACCCATAGTACACCCATCAATCATACACCAAAATAAAGGGAATTAAAGGTTCTTTGCATTATACCTAAGATATACAAGGTCTTTTTTAAATAGCCAGTATAACCAGTGAGGAAAGCCGGGGACATTCTTTTTCTTTAAAATCCTAACCTATGCAAAATGCGAAACTGTATAGCGCCACCTAAGAGACATAGTAACATGATGATCGTATGTAAGAGACATGGTAGCAGGTTGATCATATGTAACAGGCATGATAGCATGTTGATCGTATGTAACAGGCATGGTAGCATGTTGATCGTATGTAACAGGCATTGTAGCATGTTGATCGTATGTAACAGGCATAGTAGCATATTGATCGTATGTAACAGGCATAGTAGCATATTGATCGTATGTAACAGGCATAGTAGTATGTTGATCGTATGTAACAGGCATGGTAGAAGGTTACTCGTATGTAATAGGCATGGTAGCATATTGATCGTATGTAACAGGCATAGTAGCATGTTGATCGTATGTAACAGGCATGGTAGAAGGTTAACCGTATGTAACAGGCATGGTAGCATATTGATCGTATGTAATAGGCATGGTAGCATGTTGATCGTATGTAACAGGCATGGTAGCATGTTCATCGTATGTAATATGCATGGTATCATGTTCATCGTATGTAATATTTATGGTAGCCTGTTCATCGTATGTAACAGGCATGGTAATATGTTCATCGTATGTAACAGCATCATAGCATGTTCGTCGTATGTAACATGCATGGTAGCATGTTGATCGTATGTAATAAGCATGGAAGCATATTCATCGTATGTAACAGCATCAATAGCATGTTCGTCAGATAATAACAAGCACGGTAAAATATTGGTCGTATTTAATAACATACATGGTAAAATGTTAGTCGTGCGTAATTGCGGTCACAGTATCATGTTGATCATATTTTGCTGTTGTTGTTGCTATGGGCTGAACACCCTTATTCCGCACATGACAAGCTATACAATGTGGTGGAAATAGAACCCGAAAAAACAAACCCACAAAGGAATGAACCCCGGACCTACGGGAAGTTACTGGCAAACTTTCTCACATACCCATATTGGCCAAGCCCGAAACTCGAACTCACGTGGACAGAAGTGAGATGTTAGGTGATTTATAAGGGCGAACGCCTTAGAACACTCCGCAATCCTGAGTTGATCATATGTAATAGTGGGCTTAGTAGCATCATAATCCCATGAAATTTTGAGGACAGCTTTCCCCATTTAATGATAAAACTGTATCTTCTACAACTTATCTCGCAATTAGACATTCAGTTTTAACGTGGATTGCTGTGTAAAAACTATCTTTGATCAAATTTTTCGTTCACTATTAGTGCCTTTGTTTCTTTTTCAGGTCAAGGATCAATGCAGACATAATGCAGGATTACCTCTTAGTTTTATAACAATCTAATGAAAAAGTAAATGTAAAAACGAAATACGATTCCAACGAGATGTCTTGATTTCACGTGAATAAATGAATTGTCCGCCAAACGAAGTTTCACTGGCGAAATCCAATGGTATTTATATAATTGGTATTATCTATGTATTATCTATTATCTAAGACCTAGAGTGAAATTTACAAATCTAAATCTAACTCTTCTTCAGAACGTGATTGGCATGTAATGAGATATATTAGACCCAGCTAATACTGGCTCTGCTGAAACTCTGCAACTGTCTCCTGTCCAATGATACAAATCTATGAAAAGTAACCGATCTTCATAGAATGGCACAACGTAAAGGGTTTGGATCACTATGAATGCGCCTTCACTGTTCGCAGTACAAAAATCAATGCGGGAACATGGTGACCATTATCGTGAAGCATGTCTCGGTGATTGTGTATTCATGCGAAAAACGTGATTTTTTCGTTATCTACTTGGCATTGAGAAAGTGCTGTAAGCGACTGAACTAAGCATCCTACCAG
The DNA here is from genome assembly GCA_028554795.2 of Sinohyriopsis cumingii. Lineage (NCBI taxonomy): Eukaryota > Metazoa > Mollusca > Bivalvia > Unionida > Unionidae > Sinohyriopsis > Sinohyriopsis cumingii. The sequence continues at coordinate 90,024,700 of CM068824.1, forward strand.
CACATGGTTGTTTGGTAAGCATGCCCATGGGTCCTGTGTAATGTTTGTCACTTCACAAAGTTTACCCTCTAACTTCACTCTCCAGTTTCAACAAAGCTTTCATCGATCGCTGCTGTTTAAACGATAATTAACCTGATGACGATCTCACATCGAGTCACGTGCTTCGGAGCGGGAAAATCACTAATACAGGTCCTTCAGCTTAGGTTATTGCGATGTAACATCGTCCAATCTGAGTATTTTGACAATAGTTTGTATCGTTTTTCTAGAAACACATCCCTATTGGCAGATTCCTAGGCAATCCGTTCTATGTCATTTTGGGGTCTTATTTGTATTTCCTCACTCCGGATTTTATTGTCAACATTAATCCAGAAGCGGAATTGATTTTTTTCAATCTAGACCGTCCTGAATGTAAATAGCCAATTGACGAAGTCATTTTTTCCTGAATGTGCAAACGGATTCTTTGAGATATATATTTACAAAAGATTTATGAAACTGAATTTCTTAACATATGAGAGGTGATTTTAAATACAATCAGGCGAGTGTGCCCTGAATGATGGCTTCAGGGAGAGCAGTGAGGTCAAATTCCAAAACCACTGGAATGAACGCAGACATAGATGTTTGGCAACCGAGAGACAGGGTAAGTAAATCTCATTATTATATCATACCGTCTTATTATTATTCATCCTTATACAATATGTGAAGAAATCCAGAAAATAGAAAGAAAAAAAAAAAAAGAAAAAGAAAAGAAATGATAAAGACATTCGAGATGAAGCGGAATTCCAATCATATACTTTTTAATTGGTGTAGCTGGGGTCCCGATATTAATACCGTTGTGTTATAAGTACATATTAGTCAGAGAAAATGTACCGTATAAGCGAAGACAGTTATTTCTTTTTGTTACATTGCATTTATTTAGCTGAAAATACTGCAATACTGAGAGAACACGCTGCTGACGTTCCACGAAAACAAGTAGCATTTTTCAGATTTTACAATACCTTCCCGTTTAAAAGTATGTATCTGGCTTAACAATTTCGCTCTACTGGTTATTTTGTGTTTAAAACATTGACAGGAAGTCATACGGTAGGATATATTATTAAGCTATTTCTTTGTTTGATGACGTGTATCAAAAATGTGTAAGACAATGCATCTTTTTTCAAGGTCGTAATTTGAAATCAGAAAATGTTATTTGTCTTTATGTTCAAAGAAACCAAACAGTTGCTAACAGTAATCTGACTATAGGAAATCTCTGGTTTGGGACAAGCAAGTGAGATGTTGTTACTGACTGGGGACATAAAGCATTCTTTATGGCATTTAAAAAAAAAAAACTTCACCAAAACAGTTCATTTGATGGTCGGTAACGGAGACAGTTGTCAACAGGAATGCGGTTGCCTGCTGTTCGAATTGAAAGATAGACAGTTGTGACAATTGAAGTCCATAGGGTATGAACGTGGACAATAATTATTTTACTCGGGAAAATAGAGTGCATTGCTAGTTTATATTACTGAACATTGGACATCAAATTTCGTGTTACTATTTATCGATATTTGCATCGCGATATTAACAGGCTAAAATCATTCAATATCACCAAAATTAGGCCTAAACAACTCGTGGAGAAAACACACAAACGGAGGAAACAGATTTCTTTCCTTGAAAATATTCTAACGATCATTCTGCCTTTATTAGTCATGAATGTTTACGCCTGCTGCTTTCATTACAGTACCAGTTTTCATAAAAAAATTACGGAAGCAAATTGGTGAAATACCACATCACTCCAAAGGTGACATTAATTTCTAACAAAAGACAACCGTCCAAGTCTTTGCAGTAACATTCTACAATTCATGTTAAAAACAGGGTCAGTATTAGGCACATCATCATCTAAATCACACACACACACACACACACACACACACACACACATCTAATTGATGGTAAAACCATTGAACTGATTTATCTTGTCAGAATAGTGCATGCCACTCATATTGTTTCCATCCAGTTGATTAGACTTGTGTATTAATAGGCGTCTCTAGGCAGTTAATCATTTTCAAGAAAATTCAAATGCAGATGCAAATGCTAAATTCCCCTGAGATACTGCTCTCATATTGTCGAGAACAGCATCAAAGACGGAATTTTACTTCGACCTTAAATATGTATGTTTCAGTACAGTGCCTGAATGTTTAAAAGGACTAACATATACATATATATATGGGGGGGGGGGGATTTTAACGTAGCTTTAACCATTTTTCAGTCATATCGCTACGACGTCTGCAGTATGGCAGTTTATGGTGATGTCTAACACTGGGGCATTACATCGCATTATCCTGACACCGGACCGATCAGTCCTAACACTAACTTCTTAATGCTGAGCGCCAAGCGAGGCAGCTGCTGCTTCCATTTTTATACGTCTTTGGTATGACTCAGCCGGGGTTTGACCCCGCGACCTCCGAGACGGACACTCTAACCACTCTAACCACTTAGATCACCGTACATACATACATACATACATACATACATACATACATACATACATACATACATACATACATACATATATACACAAACAACGAGCATTATAAGCGCTTTCGACTTTTTTTCAAAACAGAGACAATACAAACAATAAACTCAACAACAATAACAACAATAAAAATCGTTGAAATAATACAAGTTTACATAACTATTTCTACTGGAATAAAGCTTGACAATGTTTGATTCTTAGACTAGTTGGCTTCAGCTTCAAAGATGATATTGTACAACAGTTTATGTCGACCAACAAATGGATGAATCATAATACCATCTATTAAAAAAAATGTAACTTGGCGTAACCGTAAACTATATCCCAGAATTTTAATTATTTTAATATAATTTAAATGTGTGTCGGTGACCGATGAGGAAATTGAAAGAAACTGTTAAACTATTGGCTGTAAATAGATGATGATTTCATTTGTGCGTGGATGTCTTTTCCTTATTTTCTAGGTTTAAGCCGCTTGGTATCCATGTCCTAAGGCGGCGTATCCAGTAAGATTCTTCGTTGTCAATTTATTGCATTTATCTTAATCGATCTATGACACTGGTGATCCTTTGTTGGACCCATTGCACTTGAAAGGACTGTTATTCGCCATACGATTTGCAGCTATATATATATATATATATATATATATATATATATATATATATATATATATATATATATATATATATATATGCATGTTGTAAAGGAAAATCGATGGAACTTCGATCAATTATTATCACAAACGATCAAATGTTAACGAGACATATACGGCTTTATGTCTGTCTGCTTCACATGTACAGACATTGCGCTGTCGTTTAATAAAATCACCTCGGCAGTACTTCTCTCGATTTAATTATCTCAGAAATAACGTTTTGTCATTTTTATACTTTAAGGCACTTGTTTATTGCACCTTTCAAGTACCTAGCATAAAAAGTATTCTGTATACTTATCAGTACTGGTATAAAGCAAATTCGATATACCAATTCAGTTGGTTTATCAAATTGCGATTAGCATTTAAAGATGCACATATAATATTGGTTTTAAGAACAGGTTATTGAATTTTCACTCTGCACCGATCAGAGATAAATGTCCATTTATCAATTATTAATGAATGAAGAATAAATTGACAAGAAAACGAATGATTCCCTTTTTTGAATGAACTAAACATGCTACAAAATTTCAACGATATCCCATCTGCTTTCACTTCTATCTCTATGGCGTAAGGGATAAAAATATGTGAAAATCTGTGGACTAAGAGAGAGAAAAGAATTTCAACCGGATGAAAACCTTGAACTTCAACTTAAATCAAGTAACCTAGAGTGGGCTCCGGGTGGCCGGGTAGTCTAAGGCGCTAGTCTTTATATATTTTCATCTTTGTCCGCATGGGTTCGAGCAGAAGCTTGGCTAGCACGAGTCTGCGAGTAGCTTCTCGTTGACCGGTAGTTCTGCGTTCTTCCTCCACCAATTATACTGGCCGCCATGTATAGCCTATATTGTGCTGAATAATGGCGTTAAAACAGTCAAAAACCAAACCAAACCAAGTAATCAAGAGGAACCCCGAGTCATTGTATTTATACATGTACGCTTTCCGTGGGAGTCTTCTGCAGAGTTATACGATACCAATGATACAAAGATGCAATCGCTTGTGGAGACGAGCAGGAGGAACGGTAAATTGCTTGACATACGCATACTGTAATCTATCTGATACTACACTTTATTTACTGTTTTAACCAATAATAAGGTACTAACACATATCTTTTTTAAACCTCTAAATCTCTCTCTCAATAATAATAATAATAATAATAATAATAATAATAATAATAATAATAATATTATTATTATTATTATTATTATTATTATTATTTTTATTTACAATTGTAAAATAATTTATAAAACAGACCGAAACCTATTGAGGGGTTATAACTTGATGTACTCGAAATAGATTATTTCCTCTGTTTAGTTTTATATGATCAAGCAGATGGGACTTTTTCAAGCTAAATAATTTAAATTGAAATCTAGAATTCCTATAATAAATAAAAAGGAACCACTGTTAAATAACCCTCGCAAAAATCATTTAACATCCATGTTTATATTCTTGCTGTGTCTTCTAAAATTCTGAACAATATTTTAGGAAATACCTTTCTTTTGATGCAGCTGTGCAAGACAGTGTTTCCACGTTGATGTCACATAACTCAGCCTTGCAACGTTTTTAATTGACGCACTGTCCGTTAATGAGCTCCGTAAACTCTCCGGAAGCATAATGGAAAATCAATATCGACTGAAACACGATCCCTATAAAGTCAATTAAAAATTCCTAAATATGACAGAACTTTCTTGCCTTTCAATTATTTGTTAGTCCCACTTTCTATGCTATCCCGCACTCATACAGTTAATATATTCACTACCTATGAATATCTATTTTTATTTAGAACAGTGCGCAGCAGCATCTGTAACGTAGCTCAAGTCGCTAACGGCTCTTCGACTTTAAATTTTCTCCAGATTTGAAATGTACTGAAAATTTGAATTCTTTTACCGCCAAGTCACAAAACTCGCACTCGTCGAGTCACGCAGTTAATCTTCTGCCATCACAGGATGACCACGCATTCGAGCACTCTGCTGTGGGTCATACACGGGTCCACTTAGTACTAATATTAGTACCCTTACTCGTTCCTCGTGGACAGGGTACTAACATGAGCATATACGTGTTAATGGAGCAAGCCGGGTGTGATTCACACCCGGCGCTCTTTTAGCCTAATAATAACACTTTAAACATATTCCTCGCATATAATCCAATAAATTGAGTAGTCCTCTTATTTAATACAGGAAGTATCGAAAATCATTGTAGAAATAGTTGTAAAATCTCGTTTACCTTTCTTAGCCGATATTTTCGTTTAGATGTCTGCCATATTATTTCAAATAATGATTACTTCCGTTCTCAGCCTCGTTTGTTTGTGTGCCATATAAGGACATTGACGCCTTATTTGGAAATGTAAACAAATCGTAGTAAACATTTGGCGCCGTTTGGGTCAGAAATTCTGCGCATTAAAAGTAAATACGGTTTATCGGCAACTTTGAAATTCCACCAAGAAGCGATTATTCGCACTTGATTCATAATAATATAGCGTAGAATATCCAAATATGATCTGGCAAGCTTTACGTAGAAAAGAGGTAACGGTGAGAGTCTCGCGTTATCTGTCATGGCGGACAGAATGAAGTTAGTGTAACCATGCCAATTTATTTTATCGTGTACGGGCTTAATAAATTCAAAATAAGCCAAACTTCTTTCACAACATGATTATAATTATGTAGTTGATTTCTACACTGTTTGTTTTTCTCACTTTAGTGATGATTTTTTTTGCTCCATTACATGATATGGGATCAGTTCGTAGCCTCAACCACAACAAATCAAGTTGAGGCTACGACATCGTAGCTAGGGTCCACTATTTAATTGTGAGCAAAGTCTTTTTTCTGTGTCTGTAACTAGCCGACTCGTTCGTTTCATGAGATGAGAGTAACCAAGAATAACACGTCGCGCAAGTGAACGGTACAAAGTACCAGTACCCACTTGCAAATGAGCTATATATGAGTATCCAACTCTAGATGAGTACCCACTTTCAAATGGGTTCTATATGAGTACCCAGCTCAACATGAGTACCCAGCTCTAGATGAGTACCCACTTGCAAATGAGCTCTATATGAGTACCCAGCTGTAGATGAGTACCCACTTTCAAATGGGCTCTAGATGAGTACCCAGCTCTAGATGAGTACCCACTTCCAAATGGGCTCTAAATGAGTACCCAGCTCTAGATCAGTACCCACTTGTAAATGGGCTCTGTATGAGTACCCGCTCGCAAATGGGCTTCAGACAATGAGTATGCACTGGCACATTGACGTCAGACAACCAATATGACCAGTACTTTCAACTTGTAACAAAGGAACACAAAACATGATTGTAGTGCCATCAGTCTCTAATATATGGTGTCACTTGGGCCACTTTCTAAATTGTCGACAGCCCGCTGGCCCGATGCTAGCTAATTTCATGGTGGACTAGCGTAAAAATGAATAGCCATTCCGTCTGGTCAGTTGGATATTTAGGTACTCTTGATTAAATTGAATTGACAATTTATATAGTTTAGCATACTAAAAGAAATAATAGAATAAATATGAAAAATAAATTGTTACTGGTGATGATTCGTGAATATAGAGATTCTGGGTAAGATTGGAAGGAAAATAATACGATAATAATTTGCTAGGAACTCCAATTAAAAGTCTTGTGCACTTGCTTCTTTCTGGTTTCCAAAGTCACTATAGTATTTGGATTACTCGAAGCCATCAGAGACTAAAACACCCAAAACTGACTATAAAAACCCCCCAGCTATTCAAAGGAAATACTACACTAACAGACAACAACGATATTCTAAATAGTTGGATCATATCATTCCCTTGGATTATCGACAGCAATAAGATTTATTGCAAACTATATAGATCAATATAAAACCCACATCTCAGAAACGTTAATCAGAAATATCCTGCTGGAACTCATTTTTATGTAGACATAATTTCATGGTTGGATAAAATAACCTCGTCTTTGAAGCCAGACAATAGTTCTGATGCTGTCATTGATTACAAGTCAGTGGAAGAGGTTCCTGCTTTTCATTTAGTCTATGATTCAGACTGGTCATCAATAGAAGCATCAGATTATGACGCCCCGCCTGTTGATGACGTATGTACAAATCGGGATCATCTAGACACTTGACGGCATTGTCTAAGTCAATAACATGGCCTTGATATGATGAATCTAATTAAAATGTAATCACTGGTGTAGTGCTAAACAAAGAAGTTTGAGAATGCAATAAGGAAGTAAGGAAAGCATGTTACTCAGATGTGTGTGTGTGTGGGGGGGGGGGGGCAATGGCGAGAACAAAAAATAAAGGAACACGCAAAAATATAAGGGAACGCCGTTCCCACGCGTTCCCACAACACTAAACCCATGAGTTTAATAAATTCATATATTCAGACAATATACACGTCTAATTTTCTGTTTTTCTTTCTTTTTCAAGTTTGGATTACAGGAATAAGCTTAATAAGAGTTCGTGGTTACCTGCAGTTTTCATTGAGTCATTGACTGCATTTTACCTTCGTGTGTGAAGAAATGTAGGACCAGTTAGATATAGATATGATCAGTTGCGTTTATAGGTTACTGGTGCTGAGGGCTTGCAGGGTGTTTTAGCGAGTTTCGCACACTGCCACTTTCCAAACCGGTTTGCAAAACTGAGACAAAGTTAGCGTTCTTCTAGAATTTTTACGAGAATGGACAAAAAGGCAATATTTTCTATGTATCTGCTTAAATTCATATGAATATTTTGAGTGCATTTGAACCTGCTGCACATCTAGCTGAAACCATACAGTTCCACTTGATTATACAGTGTGACTTTCAAATTAACGGACTCGTTTTTTGATCTGCTAAAGTCTCATGGAAGCTTGCGGAAGGTAATAAAACGTTATCTCCTAGGTCGCTTTAAATCATATATTGCGTGTCCGCATACAATTTTTATATATGATGTCTATAAGCAGGTGTCATTATTTATCGCAACATTTGTAACTTCATCTGTAACTTCGTTAAGGTCACTAATATATCTCTGAAGTGAATTGGCATGCAGGTTTGAAACATGAGCAACCTATCGTTGTCTATTTATGCCAAGTTACGGAATTTTCACTCGTCGAGTCACACAGTGATAATTCTGCTGTTGGTATATGGATCTGTATTCCCGCAGTTGTATATGAGTCATAATTATATTACAGATTACTTTCCTGAACGAGAGCGCTAGCAGAAATTTTTCACGAGGACGGGGCGGGGGGGAGGGGGGGGCGGGGGGGGGGGGGCGGCGGGGAAAACATGTAGTGGTCGGCTCTATCAAGTTTTGCATATAAAGGCCATAACATGTTTAGAGGTGAAATGGGGAGAGGAGGGCAAGTGCCTCTTGCCACTATGTGCGGGTATCCATGTCCCTGAATTAAAAATGCAAATAAAAGTGTAGCAAGGAGGGTAGATGCGTCTGTACTACAGCTTTTGATAATTGCATGCTAATAGTACCCTAATAGCATGCTAATAGTACCCTAATAGCATGCTAATAGTACCCTAATTGCATGCTAATAGTACCCTAATAGCATGCTAATAGTATGCGATAAAGCTTAAGTAGCATACTTTCTACAGACGAGCTAAGAGCACAGAGCATAATATGTGTACAAAATCAGTCAGATTTTTGTTCATAAAGCAAATTTATCAAGTAACACATTGATGATATGATATTTATTTCAGGGACTTCAGTTACAGCATAGCATATCAGAAATGAAGACAAACAAACGTGGCATTTGTCACTTGGACCCATTAGGACACACGGTACTAATGGTATAGAAAAATGGGAACCAGCGCGGAAATATGTGATGGGTTGAACCAAAAATAGAATATATATCGGTTAGGCTGACCAGGATTGGTTAATAATGTAAGTTATGTTATAGGAAAAAGAATCTTTTGAGAGCTGATCCTAGTTGTAAGTGGAAAAAAACCCAAGAGACATTGTTTTATTGATGGAATTTCAGTCCTTTAACAGTCTTGAGTTTGGAACACTCATTACTAAAATTAGCACCTGACTCTTTGATTTAGAAAATGCCGCGGCTCATATCCTTTCCTCTACACAGAAACTGACATCCAGGTTTCATCTATACTGATAAATATAGGTTTGATCATGAGCACTCAAAAATTTTAAGTTATTGAATTTTTAATGTCATGGTGTTTGCATATGTTTACTATGGGAACTGAATTAGTACCATGAGTCCATTAGTCTCTATTCACCTACATCAGCAACACGACCAGTCTTCGATCGGGTTTTTCTCCAATAATACACTATAGAGCAGTAAGGCCAGATGAGGTTATCTTTGTTCTATTTGCTCTATTTGCAAATGATTTAAACCCAACAGCTAATATCAGCACCACTGCAACATCCAGAACATAATACATTTGAGACTGGTTTTCAGTATTTCTGTGTTTATTAAACCCACCTCTTCATCTGGGTAAAATGTTAACCAAATAAAAAGTGATAATGTGTTACGAATGTATTTTTCTTCTGGATATAAAGTACCTTGAAGTGAAAAATAGTCATAAACCCTCCATTTTGGCCCCATTTTACAATGTGACTACAGTCCCTTTCCTCTACTGTCCCCTACCATACATATTTATGATCATGTTGCACTTCAATGTTGTTAAAGTCGTTAGAAACCTGGTTGCTGAATATAGTGTATATTTGCCTGGCGAAAAGTGGTGCAGATAGAACATACAGTCTGATTCAAGTGGAAGGTCACCAGGATCTGACAATGTTGAAAGAATTGTCTGTGCATTCGGCGGTTAGTTCTAAAGTCTCTATTGTCTTTAAATATAACAAAGAGCTAAGGTAATCGTAGCTAGAGTACTCAGAGGCAAATTTCCAACAGAAAGGCACGGAGACCAATTATTATAATTTAGATTCAAATCATTCAAAACCGTTGTTGAAAAAAGAACACAGTAAACAAGAAGCAAATGGAACTTAACCAGAACTACTAAGCTACCATATCACATACAAACACACGCACACACACACACAGGCACACACGTTTGTGGTTTAAAACTCTCTCTGTAGCCTGGTAAAAGCATGGACTCCCTGTTTTGATCCATATTGCCACGAATGGGACCAAATAAAATTCTCACTACAATTTCACTCTCAATGAAATGTGAAAAGCAGTCGGAATTGCTGCCACAACTGGATTGCAGCATGTGTGCTTTGCGTCTGAACCTCGGACGAATAATTTGAGCGCAATTACGTCATCTTGCTGCAACCATGGTAAATCACGCTTCCACTAAGATATGTAACTCCTCTTTGTGGACTATACTTACTTCACCATGTATATATCATCATAAAATTCACTTGCTTATGTGGCTGACGTGACTGACTTGCAATCGAAGGGCCGTGAGTTTAAATTCTACCATCGTATCAGCACAGGTGGGTATCTTCTTGGGCATGGAACTTGACTCAAACGGCCGGACACTATATAACATGCTTGTGTTGCTGTACCGTTAAACACATCCCATAGTAAATAAATAAATAAATAAATAAAGAAATAAATATTATGGATATGCAATTAATTTATTCACGGCCTATAAATATTTCTCGCTATATAGAGTAACACCTGTAGTTTCAAAAAGGTTTTTGGAACTTTCTTGAAATGATTATTTTCGGTAGATTCGAAATATTTGGGATATGCCATTGTCTATTCATGCTAAGTCACGGATCTTCAATTGTCCGTTCACGGTACGGCTTTTGCTGTCCATAGATTTGCATGTATTCGAGAAACTATGCTATAGGCAAATTGACCCAGAACACAATTAATTTTACTATATATTCTCTACATTTATTTCTCAGTACTGAACATTCCACTGTGTGACAATCAATACAAATCATACGTTAATCTAAAATACCTTCATAGATTAATTCACGGTGAAGTTCTTGTCATAGGCTCACCGGCATTTCTTTGAGAGGCTGGACTGAAAACAAACCAACGTGCTATGGAACATAGATTTCACTTCCGGATCACCACCAAGACCTTATTACTCACTGTACACTGTCGTCGAAAAACACACAAACAACCACACCATAAACTCATATTCTAAAGAATAAACAATTACCTTTAAATCCATACCAAGAATACCTTAATCTAACTCTTGTATCACCACCAAAAGGAGACAGGAAAAATGATCTAAAAATAGTCAGGGACTACATACATTCGTGGGTACTGAACCGAAACTATTAATTGTGATCTGATTCTAACTTTGCATGTATTCGGGAATCGTCTATGAGCAACTGTGCATGTATTCTGAACTCTACTACGGACAGCTATATAGCGTACCCTCATTTTCTCACCGATGTCATGCTGTAATACAAGAGCACATTCTGGCAAATCTGGTTTAATTTATCACCAAATCAATATAAAAATTGTTGTTTTAAAAAGAAACTTTAAGGACTGCAGCAATACGATACCATTATTGTCGATAACTTTGGTTAACTCCATTGCTGTGGCGTGTTAAAGTTCTCTTAAGACTCCACTTCTATGGCGTGTGTTGGTCACCTTGTGACGTGCTTAGGTCCTCTCAAGACTCCATTAATGGCGTGTTGTGGTCCTCTAAATACTTCATTAGTTGCGTGTTGAGGTCCTCTAAATGCTCCATAAGTGGCGTATTGAGGTCCTCTTAAGATTCCATTAATGGCGTGTTGTGGTCCTCTAAATACTAAATTAGTTGCGTGTTGAGGTCCTCTAAATGCTCATAAGTGGCGTGTTGAGGTCCTCTTAAGACTCCATTAATGGCGTGTTGAGGTCCTCTTAAGACTCCATTAATGGCGTGTTGAGGTAATCTTAAGACTCCATTAATGGCATGTTGAGGTCCTCTTACGACTTCATTAATGGCGTGTTGATGTCCTCTTAAGATTCCATTATTCTCGTGTTGAGGTCTTCTTAAGACTCCATTTGTAACGCATTAAACTTCTCTTACGACTTCATTGTGACGTAAAGAGGTCCTCATAAGATTCCACTTCTGTGACGTATTGAGCTCATATTGATGTCAGTCATTACCTTTGTATATTAATAGGAGTGCGGCACACCAAAGTCATATTCATCGAAGGCATTAGGCAAGTACAACTACTCTGTCTAGCCAGTTTCGATTATTTGCCTACAGTTAGGACTAAATAAGAGTCTATCGGTACAGTTTCATCAGAAAATATAAAAAACAGTCATAATTGCTTACTGCTATTAATTACCTCTGAGACATTGCAACCTGAGCTTCACACATAACACCAAAGCCTCTGTCATATACAGAATTGAAATTGCGCCAATATGTTGCGCACTTTGATCACTCGGCCGTGTACCATTCATCACTTGACCTCTAGGCACGCTGCCGCATATATCTATTAAACATTGCAATGAACCGTTGTACAATTCTTTCACCCAGACAAATGCCCATATTTCCATACCTAACTGCGTTTTAACAGGTTTAGTGTGATGGTCGAAGAAGAGTTTGTCCAGTCGATTAGATCAACTGGACACATTGGGTTATGTACTGTGAACAAGTTCAAATCAATATAAAGCTGTGGTGCAAATTAGTCAAGAAAGCATTCCCTTGAAGTATGAGCGGTCAGTTTGAAACTACATTTAATTTTCCACACGCATATCACATGGCCACATTAATTCCACTCAATGAAAAAAATACTTATTATGTTCACAATCTTGAAGAGTACTTTTTACTCCCCACACTCAAATTATATGGCACTTCAAAATAGCAGCAGCAACACTCAACTTTTAAAATCTCCAAGAAAGAACTACATATTTTCAACTTCCATTTTATAGCTTTAACTATTATGTCGGTCTCAGAGTTACATTTTCAAAACGTCATTATCACGTGTACATGGGTACATCCTAATGTTCGTGAACACTGCGTAAACATAATTTAAACCAAGCTATATTACTCAATGTTATGCAGAATTGTCTCGTCCTGTTTTGGAATACACATGTAAAAAAAATTATTACATCAAATGTGTGAACTACATTAATTTCATTACGGCTAGGTAAGATTTCCAAAAGCAGTTGTGAACATCCTGAGTTGTACCTCGCAATACGTCGTATATTGAGGCAGAATCATGGCCTGAGTTGTACCTCGCAATATGTCGTATATTGAGGCAGAATCATGGCCTGAGTTGTACCTCGCAATACGTCGTATATTGAGGCAGAATCATGGCCTGAGTTGTACCTCGCAATATGTCGTATATTGAGGCAGAATCATGGCCTGAGTTGTACCTCGCAATACGTCGTATATTGAGGCAGAATCATGGCCTGAGTTGTACCTCGCAATACGTCGTATATTGAGGCAGATTCATGGTCCATATATCTTTCAATTCCTGTCTTGTTTATTTCCTCTATTCTAAACCATATAAAGGATCAAACGTTTCACAAATTTATGCATTTATTAATGCAAATATCTTAGTCTGTCTTCGATTCAATTGATACTGTGTCGTTCCAACCAGTGGTTATTTTGATCTTCATCGTATTTCAGTAGGATGGAGTGAGGAATGTCCTTCCCGAAACTGCCTGTGGTACGTGTATTATAGGATAACGTATCGGCTTTGCATTCAGTCTGATTACAACGATAAGACATTCTTTCCAACGTCACGTTTTTCCATATCTTAGATTCGGATATCAGTCTGAAGTTTTTCTTGAATGGTATCCGTATGATCAACTTAACGCCATTTCTAAATGAATAAAATCATGTCAAGCGCATAAATTCTGGAATCATTGCAAGAGTTAGCATGCCTTTTTGTCATATAAATAATCTTCACAAATGAGCAAGAAATTAGATGGACACGTTTGTTGGGAGCCGTGTCAAAAGAGCTAGAAGAAAAAAAAATAGTATGTTGGTTAAATCCGACCATACAGTTTTGCTTACTTTTGTTTTCGATGAATTGATATTAAATAAATGAAGCGTGCTTTATGTAATTTCGTTCTTAAATTTATACGTAATTCAAAGTACTTTGGGATCTACCCTTGTGAATACAGTTTTATGCAGTAAGTAAAGTGAACAAATATTAGAGAGATATTGACAAAAAGTTATGTTGCGCAGGCGCCGCTAAGAGTATATTAATTGGTTTGAAATACCATCTAACTACTAAGATACGAATCGACAGATGGGTTGAGATTTGTAAGGCTGGAATGAAAATTGTCTGCTTATACCATCTGGCCATGATCTCAGTTTCTTCAAGTAATTCTTAGTATCCTGGTGTCTTCTCATCCTCCCATGAACAAAAATAATCTAAATGTAAAAACAGAACCCGTATCGCAATGATGAAAGAGTATTCAAACAAACCTTGTATGGCAAAGGCCGGCATTCACAAAACATTTAAGTTAGAAACCAGGCGTCAAACTCTGTACCCAAGATCATATCTGATACGCGAATTATATCTACGAAATTGGAATGAAGCTTACAAATAGTAGGGTCTAGATTGAGAAAATACAGAATATTTTCCGATTCTAAATTTATCTTAGTTAAAGTTTCAACGTTAAGAGTTTTCATACTTTGAGCTTGGGCTGAGTTCGGCTGTAAAACTTTAAGAATGCATCAAGAATACAGCGACAAGCATTTGTCTTTGCACTTCTTTTCCATTTATTGTTAACATCCAAATGAATATTCTGGGTACGACTGCACCGGCGACACCTCTTGTTGCAGAACAAATTGATGAGGGTTGTACATGAATGTTGCGTAATTCCATATTACAGCTTTTAAATTGTTTTGGTGTGTAGCTTGCCTCTACAAACTTCCTGGCATTGTGTCCAGAATATATATTGGCTGAAACTATATGTCTTTATAAGGTAAAGAACGCAATATCCGGAAGGTAGTTCAACGTTCCTGACTCATATTACAATTATTGCTAAGACTTTCGGCACGATATCTTTCGATTTCCAGTTGATTAACTCTCTTTCCTGTATATATCTTTTTACTTGCTATGTAACAGATGTAACTTAATTCAGGCTGCTAAAGGCATGACGAAGTACTTTTATTAGCAACATTCAAGATTATAACCAAAATCCACGTTTTCGTATTAACGAACCAACCACGTAACTCACATTCGTAGAGTTATAAGTGAGGTTTCAGCTGCAGCTGGATACGAATGAGTAGAATATAATTCTGCGTCACACTCGAATGTATCATATTCTGCTACATAATCTACCATATTTGGACAGGTGAAGAGGACCGGTGTAGAGCTGGATGATGCGTAAGAGTACAAATAAAGTTTGACAAACTTCCAAAAACAAACAAACTATTGTCGAAAAATGTTCCGTTTTTATCATTTTAGATTATATTTATCTTTACCCTTGAATTTAAACCTGTTATTCAAAATATTTCTAGAGGAAAATAACTATTCTTGACAACTTTAGCAGACCTTGTGCAACTTTGATGTAGTCCGATCGAGAAACGTCTATTTTCTTTCATAGTTGATTGGATAATATATAAGTAAAATGATACAGTCCGTAAAGTGGCATTCGACTAGGAGAAAATTGTTTCCTTGTTTCTTTCCCAGTAACTTTATATAATTACAGCGGAGGTGAATTTATCACGTTTGGTGATAAAATAATACAATCTGTATACAGTCGACTAAACTAATTTTTGCCGGTGATATTGGCAGGCTAAATAATTGAAATGCTTTCTATGATTAGCGCAATAGAGGAAATTTGAAAGTAAACTCAAAACGAAACTAAAATAACAACATTTATCATTAGAGTAAAACGAAAATATAAGTTTTAGTTTGGAATCTACTCTACAAAATTTTGGATGAATGCAAATATTTGTGAGAAACAGTCTCTACAAAAGCAAGTTTTCGAAATAAAATGCAGAAAACATCTTGGTAACAATTTAAAGAAGACTTTGGATTGGATTTACCCAAGGATGCCATACTGAAACATTTTGATCAAACTATAGCCGGTACTTTGTTCGCGCGGGTGTGACGTATGGGATTTTATAAATCTTGATATGTTTGAAAAATCCATTATATGTCTTGGTAAGTTCGTACAAAATTGGAATGAAACAAAATAACTAGTTAACAAATTTATCGTATCTTTATGGATGATTTTCAATTAGATAACACATAGCCAAAATTACCTTTCAAAGGCATCGTTTTATTGGTGAAATTCGAAACATTACAAATCAATCACTTCATACAAGGTTTTTTTTTCATTTTCTATGTAAGTCTAATTTTCTGGTCATCATCCAACGATTATTTTGGTTTGTGTAATCTATCATAAAATTGTGTCAACATCTTTTTGTAATGAAGAAAGACGCTTGTATATAAGTTGTTTTTTTAATGGCAGTATTCCTCCACTTTGAACGTCCCCTAACAATCAATTTGATATTGCATCAATTCCACTTTTAATTTTGCAGAACAATCCAAATGATATTATGTCAATTACCGCATCTTTTTTTTTTATCCATATCCAAATTAAGACGATTTTCATTCATCCCTCTTCTTTTGATAAAATGCTTGTAAAGTGAACGAGGTTATGAGTTCGTGTCATCTTTTGCTTGTTGTTCACAAGAAACCATTCTTAGTATAATCTTTTCTCCTTAATTCATATGATCCTACTTTACAAGTAAGCGTACGAAAATAATTTTAATTTGTATCATTATTCAGGCTGGTTAATGCCTGCATTGTCATTGCCGTAGTCATTTTTGTTACCGACAAGTTATGGAGGTTTTCATTATGGTTCTTTGAGCTTATATGTTTAGTGTTGATATTGTTCCCATAATTCTTTCACAATAGGCAAAAGAGAAAATATATTTTTGTTAAATTCAATAATTTCTGATATTCTTGTCGTGTCTGAGACTTCAAAAAAAAAGTTGATGTGTGCAAATTAATAAAGATCGTTATTATACCCTGTATACTTCAGAACATGCAATGAACTAATTAACATATCTACGTAATAGTTAGAGGGGCTTTTTATTTAAAAAATGTCAGAAAAGAAGGTGCTATAATTATTTCCTGAGTGCCTATATAAAATCTAATGCGCAAAACAAATTGGAGATTTAATCCTATAAAGTACGATTGGCTTATTTTGCTATAATTTTCACGAGTCCGTGCATGTTTTCTTTATTTTATGATTCTTCCTGAAAATTTCCAAATTTTATAAACAAATGAGTTGCAAAATATTTAAATGCCACACTGCCCTATTTTCTAATAATAAGGCGTCCAACAACTAACAGTGTCGACTCAAATGTACCCTGGCAATATGCAGTTATATAACGAGAACTACTGTGTGTCAAGTGTGCGATATAAACGGGTAAGAAAAACTACATTAGAGAAGTTATACACAGATAAAGACGGTACATTAGCGTGGTATCCACGGATACAAATGGTAATGTTAAATCTACAGGTAAACACGGTACGTTAGCTTGATTAACATTATACACACGGATAAGACGCTACAGTAACATACACGGATCATGTATGAACATTAGCTTGATATACACGGATAAAGACAGCACATAACTTGATTTACACGAATAAAGACGAACTTGATTTACACGAATAAATACGGTACGGTAGCTTGATATACACGGATAAAGACGGTACATTAAGATGATATACACGGATAAAGATGGTACATTACCCTGATATCCACGGGTAATGACGGTATATTAGCTTGATATCCGCGGAGAAAGACAATATATAGCTTGATATACACGAATGAAGTCGGAACGGTCGCTTGATATCCACGGATGAAGATAGTAATTAAGATGATAAACGCATATAAAAATGGTACATAAGCGTGATATACACGAATAAAGACGGAATAATTTAGCTGACAAGAGTATACGACCAGATACATGTTCTGGCAGATGGACAGGTCTGTAAGTGATGATGTTGTTGTTGTTGTGGGCTGAATCCGATACTCGAACCTGCGCAAACAGAGGTGAGATGGCAGTGATCCATAATGGAGAACGTTTTAGACCACTCGGCCACTCGCCCCCCGTAAGTGATGAAAGATTTCTAAAATGCCAACAATATAGGACTGGATTATTTACCAGTTAGTAAATGTGAACCTATTATTATTTTCTGGCGTTCACAGGATGCAGTGATATTGTTATTAGGGCAATGATCACAAATTAATAGTCATTCTGCAAGATAAATGTCAGGAAGTGAATAATTTAGTTTTGGCAATTTAATGTAATATGTGTACCAAAATCCACCAGTTTTCTTTGATCTGGGGGATCCTTGGGGACGGAAAACATATTAACAAGGTTTGTCTTGTGTTTTTTTAATAGGACGCACTCTTTACGTAATTTATTATTTGCTATCTGCTCTCTTCTTCCATGTCACTATTGAAGACAATGTTCATTTTTACATGTACCTTATTCAAGACAATATTTATTTTTATATGCCCACATTAAAAATAATATTCATTTTTACATGATCCTATCCAGGACAATATTCATCTTTACATGTTCCTATTGAAGACAATATTCATTTTTACATGTCCCTTTTCAAGACGGTATTTATTTTTACATATCCCTGTTCAATCAATATTATTTGTTACATGTCCCTATTCAGGTCAATATTTATTATTACATATCCCTATTGAAGACAATATTCATTTGATATGTCCCTATTCAGGACAATATTCATCGTTACATGCCCTTATTCAAGACAATATTCATCGTTACATGCCCTTATTCAAGACATCGTTACATGTCCCTATTCAAATCAATATTCACCGTTACATATCCCTATTCAAGACAACATTCATCGTTACACGTCCCTATTCAAGACAACATTCATCGTTACACGTCCCTATTCAAGACAACATTCATCGTTACATGTCCCTATTCAAGACAACATTCATCGTTAAATGTCCTTATTCAAGACAATATTCATCGTTACATGTCCCTATTCAAGACAACATTCATCGTTACATGTCCCTATTCAAGACAATATGCATCGTTACATGTCCCTATTCAAGACAACATTCATCGCTAGATGTCCCTATTCAAGACAATATTCATCGTTACATGTCCCTGTTCAAAACAATATTAAGTTTTTACAAGATAACCATTTATATGAAAGAATAGGCTGGTCACTAGTTCCCAGTTCTAAACGCATATTTTTAAAACCGAGAAGGTTAGAATCACATATCTTTTCAGGATTATTTTTAGAAGCTAAAGATCACATTCAAAAGTAAACTAAATTGGAGATTTTGGTGGACTAGATCGAATAATACTATCTTGCCTATCAAAGGTTTACTCATTTTTCAAATTCTTTCAAAATCGGCACAATCTTTCTGGAAAATGACCAGTTGCATTGGACATAATGCTTTCAAGAGGTTGTTTCTTTCGCATGGCAAATCATGAAGCTTTATCTATCTATCTATCATCCTATCATTCATATATATATATATATATATATATATATATATATATATATATATATACATACATACATACATACAACACACGCAAAAATACATACATACATACATACATACATACATACATACATACATACATACATACATAATACCCGTCTCTCTATCTATCTCTATCTATCTATCTCTACCAGTCTGTTATCATATAAGCAGAAAAGAAAGAAAGAAGAAAGAAAGAAAGAAGAAAGAAAGACTACAATTAGCGCTAAGCATGTATTAATAACATGTCACAATATTACATTTTCTTTGTATTGTCGGAAAATTGGATTGGTCGTGTTCCCCATGAACAGACGGTAACTTGGACTGTTTTTCTACACTTGACAAAGGAAAATTTATTTTCCTGTTTTATCCCCGATCAGTGCTGTAGAGTTTGTCAACGTGTCTGGCGTTTAAAGTGAGAAAATGAATTCAAGTTCCAGTAATCATAAAGTTTGAAATTTCTAATAATTAATTATTTGCCAACCATTACAAAAGATGAGCTTTATGTGATTTAAGTTTTCAAAGCAATGTCAATCTAATTAAAATCCGATGTAATCAACTAGAACTCGATTTTAATCCAATTAAAAGCGTCACAAAATGAAAGCGGAATCTTGAAATAGAGTAAACATATGCACAATATCACCATCTTCCTTTCAAATCGCAGATGCATTTTATGTACGCATTAAGTCTAAAGTCATAAACTAGTAAATTTGTACCTTAAAAAATTAATATTAGCATGGGGTCTAGTGGTGGGGGTGCGGTGGGAAAGACGTTGTTCAGATTGGCTATGTAATATTCTTGGGTGCAGAGTACTTCTTCCATAACGGGCGTCTAGATTTTAATACATGGGTGTGGTAATTGCTCAGGAGTCTGACGTAATTTGAGGCAGCATTTTCCAACTGGATATTATATTTCATGTTGACTTCTCACTTTACCATCTAAATTCAAATTTGAGAATAAAGACTATTGATTATTTATTGCCCCGTGGGACAAGCTTTTATTTTGATTAAGGCCGTTGAATAAATCAATTATATTTGAAATCAAGAAACACAAACTATTCCGAAACAGCGCTACAGATGACGATTTCAAATGTTACTGTTAATCAATTTAAATTCCAAACATGTTCACGATTGTATGATGAAAAACCTTTTCACAACAGTTTAGCGTGTCTAAAGATCTGTTTCATTTTTCATTTCCTCCTGTTTATGAATTTGATTTTCTGCAAAATAAAATTGTAAGCCACGGTTTGTTTATGTATACATCCATTTAATATGAAAATTCGTGTGTGTGTGTGTGAAAGTGTGTGTGTGTGTACAAAACGTAAATTCACATGTACGATGTAGCTGGCAATATTAAAGCCAAGCAAGCGTGGGAAATGTCAATTTGGAACATTTTGTCCATCCTGAGTCGCGAGGTTTCCCAACCAAACCCCCATATCAAATACCACCATAACCTTTCCCATCATTACTACGCCACCCCCCCCCCCGCACGCATTTCAAATACAATCATAACCTTTCCCAACATTCCTTCCTCCATCTCAAATACCATTATAGCATTCTGAGTAAATATTATAACTCATATGTTGGACGTTATTACAGCTCCGTTTCAGTTAATTTGTACCGATGCTCACTTTTTCAACACACCACCACCAATAATGGATTTAAGGTAAAGTGTACATCGTGCTTATCGTTAATATCATATCAACTCCATTTGTATTCCACATTTTACATTCATATTCAATATTTACCATATATACTGTATGCAATATTCTCACTCGTATTGATAATCATTTTTATTATACGATGACTTTTATTTAGTCTTTCTGATTCATATCCAGTAATTCATATTCCATATGTTGCAGTTATATCCGATGTTTAATGCTCGTGTACGACCGTTCATTTTCTTCATGTTCAATAAATCGCATTGGCAAACTTATGTCACCTTTCTCATAAATGTATAATTATGGGCAATTTGCAAGAACATGTTTCGTTTCCAGAGGCCATGTGCATGATGTGGTGAAAAACGTTTTAATCACCAAGATCAATGAATAAAAATACCCCATTCAAAATGGATAACTTGGTAAGCTGACCTTGCTCTCAGTTTTCTGCGGCAACTGGGTCTGAATCCCAGCAATGCTGTGTGTTTTGGTGTTCGTAACCAGCAATGCGCAATGCGGTGTGTTTTGGTGTTCGTAACCAGCAATGCTGTGTGTTTTGGTGTTCGTAACCTATCAAAATATGATGTGTTTGGTCTTCATCATTTACCAATAGATACATACATACATATACATAGTTGTCGAGGCGATTGATATGGTGTAGTTGTATGTTAAAAAAAAAATCAATACCATAGAATGATGCTATACGTCAGTGCTCAGTGCTCCAATTAGAAAGTGTTTGGAGGGGAATGAGGGGTTTGCCGGTTTTTCCGAGACAGTACTTTCCGTACCGTCACTTCAGCGACGAATTTCCGCGAATGAAATTTCCGAGTCGATGTTTATCAGCGACCACCACATCAGCGATTAATTCTGTGAAAACCTTGGTATGAATAGACGTGCTACGCGCAAGTACAAAACGAAAATATTGCTAAGTAAACATCAAAAACGAGCTTTCGGTAATTGAGTAAAGTAACAAATCGTTTTAAAGTGCAATTATTATTGTTAAAGTCATTATAATAAACCTGTCAGACATGCACATAAAAAGGTGAGTAGATTAAAAATAAGCGCAACGCAATTAAACAGAAAACAATATTGCTAATTCTTGCATGACTGTCATCTTTGTACATATCTGAAGGAGATAATACAACATTGCGCAGTGCAAATGACCAAACTATTGCTGCCAATTAATACATAAAGTTAATATAGAGGAAAGATTCTGGCAAATTTTTTTGTTTATTTTTTTGTTTTGGGGTGTTTTATGTATATTTGTACCCCCTCATATATGATTGTGTGTATCTTTTTATAAAAAGAATTTTGATCGAAAATTTATTAAGAATTACATTTTTGATGGGGTATTTATTTCCCTAGTGTGTTATATAGGTTTGTTCATTCGATACTCGGTTTCAATTACCAAGTTCGGAATCGCTCCCCTTTATTTGATAAAGTGACCTTTGCTAGAGGTCTCCTATGTCCTGTGAGTGCTATATGTATATTTGGTATAATGTGTGTATCTTATATGTGTAAGGACAGCAATTATATCACATTTTTCATATTCCACTTAGTTTTTCTCTGCCATTCTCTCTCTCTCTGTCTTTTTTTTATTTAAACAAATGGGTGTTAAATTTCTCAATTTTGCCTGCATTTTTATGAGATTGAACAAGAATCGGTATTTGAGTCAAAGACAAAGAAAAGCCTAGTGTTTTAGGTGTTTGCCTATGGTGTGTCGATTCTCGTTTCTTCTCGGATTGATTTGTAGGTGACAAGGCCGTGCCCTAAGTAAGGAGCCGCATTTTCCTTTATTTATATTCCCAATACATCCCTTGGTATGTGGACATTGCCTTGTACGCTGTCTAGAGTGGTTTTCATTGGGGGTGTACTGAATAGCATAAAAGAAATGATCCGAAAGGGCCTAAAATCTAAAAAGGGTACAAAAAACTGTTATTCCTAGGGTTAGATTGGATTCTCTTGCTTTGTGTTAATTAAACATTTTTTTATCCCCCGTTTTTTGTGTACTGTATGTATGTCCATTTCCTGCGTATTGATTTTTCTGAGGCTCTGCTGCAGGCCTGCTCACTTTGCGTAGCGCCTTGTGGTATAGCCCTGCAGCGTATGTGTCCCATACTTCGTCAGCATGCAGGTTCCATATCCTTTCTGAGTTGCAAAAACTCCAAATAATCAACAAAAAAAAATCATTTTTAGTTTGTTAGTGTGCCTACTGAAAATTCAAATTTGTCTGATTGTTGATTAGCTTTCTTAGTTTTCCTAATCTTATTCCTTTATGTTTAATATTTTTCCATGGGGTGAGAGATCAAAGAAGGCTTCGGCTCTTGCTTGACGGTACACACCATTACTTAGGCGGTAAACTGAAAACCTCGCCTCATCCCCCATCCCCATCCTCCCCCCCCCCATATGCTTCGTCCAGTCAAATTTGTTTTATTTTAGATTATTTTCCAAGGAATCAGAGACTCAACTTATTATATTTATTAAAAGAGATCAAAAGAAACTTTTTTATTTAGCATTTCTGTTTAAATAGTTTCCATAAGGTGAGAAATGAAGAAGAGGCTCCGGCCAGTACTTGACGGTAAACACCCCTACTCGGGTGGTAAACCGAAATTCTCCTCCCCAATCCCGCCCCCCGCCGAATGTTATCCTGTTTAGTTAAATTTTATTAAAAATCAGAATTCAGCGTATTATGTTTATCAGAGAAATTAAAATTACTTGTTTATTTTTATCACTTGACCAGTCTAACATAACTTTAGTTATGTAATCAGTTGTTTTCTGTGTTGTATTTCTAAGTTGCCATCTAGATATAGAATATTATTTTTGTAATATTTGTTGTATTCTTCTTACATATTTCAACTATTAATTTGATCCTGTAATTTTTTTATTTTTTTTCTTCCCATTGTATGATGGTATGGAACTTAGTAAAATCTGCTACCTTGTATAAGGGCATTTTGGCATTATCTTGATCATATGTCTTTTAATCGCTTCTTCGCCTGTGAGCCAGACGTTATGTAGAAATTTAAAATTTAGGTTTTGTATTTTTAGGGATTTTATTTTTTCCCAGTTGGACCAAGTTTTCGCCGAGTTTACCCTCCCCCAGTTATCCTGCTCTACCATACATTTTAGTTTCTTTGTGATTTCCTCTCTAATCCATTCTTAAGTTTCTTTTGGTTCTATTTTCCATAATTCGTCAAGAGAGAGAGAGAGAGAGAGAGAGAGAGAGAGAGAGAGATTGCAATTTTGGTATGCGCTTCCATCAGAGTGGAAGACTACTTTCCGAAAAGAAAGAATGTAGTTCGAACTAATAAGACAAATGAGCCCCCCCCCCCCCAAAAAAAAAAGGCCAAAGTTACCTACTGATCAGGTGACGTATACGAGCAGTTTTACATACTTTACAAGACCGTATTTCGTTCGGTTCTGGTGGATGTCATGATTCTCAATAATTGTGAATGTCAAATTACACATAGCCGAACATGTTTAGTGGTGGTGAACATTACATGTATTTCATATAGGTTTCTATACTGGACTCTACGGTGAGTCCAATAAGCCACGTACAGGAAAGTGTGTGTGTGTGTGTGTGATTCGGATTTTTCAGTCATATCGCTACGATGTCTGCAGTGTGACAGTTTGTAGCGATGTCTAGCACTGGGGCATCATGCCGCAGACATGTAACATGATGTCCCACCAAGTCACATTATCCTGACACCAGGCCGACTAGTCCTAACACTAACTTCTTAACGCTGAGCGCCAAGCGAGGCAGCTGTTAGTACCATTTTTGTAAGTCTTTGGTATGACTCGACTGGGGATCGAACCCACGACCTCCCGCGTACAGGAAAGAGTTGACCACCTCCCGCGTACACGAAAGAGTTGACCTTTATTTGGTGAATTATTTATATACATATTAGTGTTGATTTAGTGATATCTTTGTATTTATGGTAACTAGTTTTTTATCTCGTTTTGTTTGTGACATTAAAACACTGGGTAAATTAGTTTTATCGTTATATAATGTAGTTATTTGTAAATACACTAGGTGCTTTAGAAACCAGGATGCCAGGAGGCAGCTTAATGTGGCTACTGGTCTACATAAATGGAAATATTAGACACTTCAGCCACACTGCTGAATTGGTGCAAAACCATATACGTTCTAAAGGTCTGAAACCGCATTTTTAGTGGAAACAAAATAACCAGATAAAGGTCATTCGATCCCCTCATCAATTAATATTAAAAATAACAATCGATCCCCTCAACAATTTATCTTTAAAATAACAGTCAATCCCCTCAGTAATTTATCATTAAAATGAAATTGTTTAATTATAAGATCTGTGATGTGACGGGTTGTTATGTCGTCACTGTGGTAGGTGTAGGGTAGGGTGCTTCCAATTTTTAAAAAAAAATTATTATAGAAGTCCCATCAAATCTCAATTTTGGTTGGAAGTTAAATTTGACTTCAGCCACACTGCTCAGTTTCTAGATGTAAAGCTCTGAGACCCCAGTCAGAAATGCCGATGGTTAAATGATTGAATATACACAAAAGTGAAATTCAACGAATAACAATTTAATGACAATTCAGTAGTCAAATGGTTAAAAATTTCCCAATAACTCTTCTTCCGCTAGACCCTGTGATAGCGTATCGCATCATTTGAACAGTACTGTGCGATAGCTTTCCACCTGTCCTTGTATTCTACTCATCTGCGTATTCTTCTCTCCTATTCCTCCAATTCCTTCTCCTCCCCAGCCCCCTGACTTTCTCCAAATTTCCTCTCCTCCGCGACTCCTTTATACTCCTCTTCCTTCTCCATGTTTTCCTCCTCGACTCCTTTTCCTCCTCCTCGACTCTCTATACCGACTAGACTTGTCGAGAAGGACTGCTCTGCTAGTCACACTTCCGTCTCCGTCTTAGAAACTCGAGAATTAACTGAACCGGAAGTTCTGTCCACCAAAAAACTTTCTGTGAAAACAAAAGGTCGGTACAATATCTTCCTTAGCCCTCTCATTTCACGCTACACCCAGCCTATCATCAGATAACCGCTCTTAAACTTCTTCGGTCACGCATTCATTCACATCAAAATAAGCATACGTTCTTGTGTGGTAAAACAACGTCGTAATAGAAGCACGGTATCAGTTAGTTCTCATATATACTTATTATGTATATTTGATGTAATTATATCTGATTTAATATATATTCATTTCAATTTAATTGTTTGTCAGTTTTAATTTTTTTAAATTATTTTTCATTACATAATATTGTTATGTAAATTTATTCACTAGAGATGATACATTTTTTCAGAAA
This sequence comes from Sinohyriopsis cumingii, assembly GCA_028554795.2. NCBI lineage: Eukaryota > Metazoa > Mollusca > Bivalvia > Unionida > Unionidae > Sinohyriopsis > Sinohyriopsis cumingii. The sequence goes on from CM068824.1 coordinate 90,051,177, forward strand.
ATAGTTTGACCGTAACTTTTAGTTTATAAACAACAGGTGTTGATCTAAATCCTGACCTTGTTTCAAAATTTGTAGCAACCATCGTAAACAAGTTCTATTTTATTATAAAATGATTGGTTGTTGTCGAGGATATGATGGGTCTTCGTCTTTAAGATGTAAAGAAATTTTTTTATATTTTATTTCTTTGAGAAAAATGATTGGTTTTCGTCAGGGTCACACTAGGTAGACGTGATTTTTAAAAAGTATTTAGCTTCTATTAACTTCCAGAAGATGATCACGTGACCCCTTGTTTACGTTTTACAAGACCATATAACCTCTGTTTTGGAGAATTATTCTCAGTTGCAGCTGGGCTTTTTCTTACACTAGAAGTTGTATGTTGTGCTGTTTGGAGTTATTTCAAATTACATGGATTCAAAAGAATTAATTCTGGGATTTTTTTACTGGAAAATACGTGTGCTCATGTAAAATTGTGGAACAAGGACAGTTTTTTCTATAAAACTTTTTTCAGCTATCAGAAACTGAGTGATAATTCTTGTTTATACAAGGAACTGTATACTTTAACACTACAGGTTGCAGCATACGTCATCGTCTTCCAATCCTGGATTCTTCGTCGGGATTCGAACGTGAAATCAGTAGAACATTTTGTTATTCGGACTTCACAAATTTTATTCTTGGATAATTCTCGGATTATTTTGGATTAGATTCTATAAAACAGTAAGTTCATATTTTTAAAAATATTTTTACAGATTTTTTCCAGGGAAATAATTTATTGTATTTTGTCAAAGCTTGTTGTTTTCACTCTTTCTTGTGTTACTGTTTATTCGAGCCTAAACACGTGACATAAGAATGCATCAATAAATTGCATCACATCAGTATATTTTCCTAATCTCGTGGGTCGGTGGTTGTTTCCGGGGTTTTCCCGGGTTCTTCTTCTACCATTAATACTGGCCGCCATGTATAGCCTATCGTGTGCTGAATAATGGCGTTAAAACCTACAACAATGACAACAACAACAACATATTCCTAATCACATTATACTAAGCAATATCACAACAATCAGACGAATTTTATTTTACATTACAACTCATACAAAGTACACAAATATTAAAATATCAATGCTTTCATATATCCATACATCCATATTAACTAATCCTACACACTTCAACCATTTTCCAAATTCACAATTCAAGTATGTGTAAAATCTAACATATCACATGAATAAATGCGCTAGTTTACGACGAAGTAACCTATTAGCGAATTGCAAAATTAATTCTGACCACAAGCTAACAATCTAATAATTCTGTACGTAATACTCAATCTCTTGTCTCAAATACGCATGTAAATTAAACATTGTAAGGTAACTCTAAACGATCCTAACAATTAAGCATGCATACTACACATAATTACAAGTATAATGCCGTATTATTCTGCAAAATTCGAGTAAACTTACTGATCTTAACGAAGCTTTGTATTTCCTAGAATCTCCTCTCTAAGGTTTACCGCCAAATTACGAGTGGCTCTCTCGGAGTAACCCTATATTGCTCAGCAATATTCCTAGGCGAGACTAAATTTTCCATTGCTAGTTATAAGTTATAATTCGGATCGAAATTGTTACCACACCCTCCATTTAGATTCCAATTGGATGTCGCTTTGACCCGATTCAATCAAATTTAGCGGACAGTGTCCTTCTAGCTATCTGTCCACATGGGGACGGATTTAGGACACGCTCCGTTTCCCCCTCGCGGTTCTTCTGATCTTTGTAGCACATAGGTGGCAAGTCGCTCGATCTAATAACGCCTGTGCCGATTCAAGATGCCGGGTCGTCTCTCTGGTCACCGTAACCTTGCGTAAGAGATCAACTTTACCCTGCAACAATATTTGGACATCAAAACATGGCTTGTAATAATACCTTAGTTTATACGCGACTTACGAACTGGGGCTGAGCAAATGTGACACCATCCTTTGTAGCTCAAATTGCAGATGTACTTGCTGGTATTCTGTAGCAAATATCGTTGTCGAGAAGTCGACTCGAAATTGGACAATCTAATTAGAATTACATATTTATGGCTTTTGGTTTCTTTAAGTGGCACGGGCCTTTCTAGAAAATTCACAGATTATTAATGCAAAACATCTCGAATGATTTTGACTTCTCAGCTTGTAAAGGCTTAAAAACAGACTTCTCCTTGGACAAATATATGTCAAGTTCGGCATTGTCTTCTTTTCATTTTGTTTACGAAGCGTTAAAAATTGAATATGTATATCACAGGGGTTCGTTGCCAAGATCTGAACAATCTCGAGTCCGCAGTTGTTCGGATCTTACCTTTCGGTCAGTTGTGAAATCCAAGATTATCCGAATGCAAACGGCACTGCCTGCCAATACTTGTCCAGACGTTAAAATCGGCGAACAATGATTAATCTCCAATATGTCACAAACTGAACTAGGTGTGTCGAGCTTTTTTGAAAATTGAAATTTTCTTGATTACGACTGGCTTACTTTGGAAATTAGTAGACGCAATTAAGATAAACTAGCAGGGTTGGTACTACCGAGGGGTGCGGACTCGTATATTCCCTTGTGTTATATTGTTACATGTTAGAACCCCCATCCCTTGATTCATGGACGGACACTCCTAATTTTCTTTGTAACGAACCCTTGTGATGAATATTGTGTTAATCTATGAGTATGAATGCTTACATCTATCAGCGTCAATTTATAAATGTTTATTTATAACCTTCAGCAACAACATTTTGTAAAATACACTACATAAGCACATGCACATTCACGAGATTAAGAAATAAAATTTAACTGAATGCAGTTTGTGTATTAATAAAGTGTTTTCGGTGAATGACCATTCTCAAGACAAATCGTGTAGTCTTCGATAACAAAATATCAGAGCCATTTTTCAATAGCTTTCGTTTCATTTTCTGCTTAACTATAAAGTTTTCCTTGCTTCATTACTCGTCATAATTTCCTTTCTATTTCTGAGTGAATTAAATTGGTAACCTTCAATTAAAAAGCTAGGACATATGGCTGGTGATGTGATTCGGTCTTAATATTATTTATTTACCAAATCCTTTCTTTCAGAGGATTATAAGAATGGAGATAATTCGCTAATAGTGACAATCAGTTATGCTGAGGCAAAGTTGCTACAAGGGAAATAATTTTGCCTGCTTGATTGTTACGTTGGCATTCTTACAAATACAAGATTGCAAGAGTTGCAGTTCTTTAAAACTGCCATTGTTCGTCGTAAGTAATGTGAAACAGGTTTCTCTTTGTATCGTAAGTAGCCGTGAAGTTAGAATGATACAGAAATTTAAATAATTACAAATGTTGACGAAAATATTTAAGCATTTATAAAAAGTATGCATCGAGGGGTCTGTGTGAAATTTCAGAGAGGTGCCAGATATCGCCTGTTCAATTGTGATTTCGCTAAATGAGGTTCACAATGATCGTTTATACATCATCCAAGCTATGGAGGTGGATTACCGCCATATAATATGCATGTATTTTCTAATCTTCCTTGATGCATTATTGGAAATAACTGCTTGCAAGTGCTACTTTCGTAATTATATACAGGTATATTGTATTCTTTATTGATGCAGATTGTACGTGGCAGTTTGCAAGTGCTACTTTCCGCCTGCATTATTGTCATTATTTTGCATGTCTATATTGTGCTGATATTTTTGTGTCATGACAATATTAACTTACATTTTAAATAGGATAAAATAATGATGAAATCACAAACAAATGAAGATGTTTATGGGGGATGGATGAGTTGCCTTAGAAACTTGAAAAGTTTTTTTTTTAAATTATGTGGTGGATGGTCTTACTCTTCTAACAGAAAACAACCATATCTGTAGAAGATACATGTAAATATTTGTATTAATCTTTTTAACTACTACATTAATTTCATATCCAGTTGTATCAGTCAAGTTTGGTACTGTATTGTAGCAGTAATAATTAACACAAATTGAACTGATTACTGGTAATGGTAGTAACGTTATTTATATTCAGTATATTATATTTTTATAATTGCTACCAAAGGAGTCTGATGTTTTATCAGTGAGGTACCACACAATCAGTCATCTTATCTGTACTATAAATATCGCTTCATATATGGATGAATACGGTTTTAAATAATTAAAAAAATGTAGTTTCCAGTTTGATATCTGTTGAAATAAAGCGTCTCATAATTGTATGGAAATGTTCGCTATGCTACAGTATATACATTGTATGTGATGTCTTTCTTTCAAGTCATTTGCCTTTTGCTATTGTATTGGAATTGGAGATTTAAAATGAAATTGGAGATATGGCATACTTGTCACAGACCACTAGTGACAATACTTGCTGGCTATTGCATAATCATCCATGCCATAAATATATAAGAATTCTGTATAATTTGAATATTTACCGTATTCTTATATATAATTAAACTGCTACTGTAAACTTCAGGTTAACAGTAAAAATTAATTTCATAGGGATGAGAGAATAAACAGAATCTTCATATCTGTAATGTATCCCCCCCCCATCTCTCGTGAATAAACAAGAAAGAGAAAGTATGGCATTTCTGTGCAATTATTTGCAATTTAATTTGCTCAAACCTTATGAGGTCTTTACTGATACAAAAAGCAGAATTTGCACTGCACGTCAAAATAATAAACATGTTCTAAATTGATAATGAGTATATATAAACAAATTAGGACCTATAATCTTGCTTGTCATCGGCTACCTTATTCTGCCACCTTGCGGAAACGGTAAATTACGACCACAAAATGTCCAAATAAAAATGGGGTGGGAAGGGTCAGTGGAAATATAACATTATGTAAATACATCTAATTGTATACAATTTGATACATTTAATTTGTTTTGTGCTTCTTGCAGGCCACCTCTCTTCCGAATGTTAATGCTCTGAGAAATCAGCTGACTGTAAAGCGGTAATATGATTCGAATGATATTTTAAATAAGACGCCCAAACATGCCGTAAAGTGGTATAACCTCTTGTTGCTAGGGTCAGGGGAGTAGTCGTATTGTAAGAAATTGACGTGTCACGGCGCCATCTGTTTTCATAATGAGGCATTATTTTATGCTAACTTCCGTGATGCTAACTTGCAACGTGCTTGATGTTACATTATAATCATGAGTTTAGAAGGTGCAGTCTGTGTAACTTGTAATATAGCAAGTTTATAAATAGAATATTAAAATTTGTAATAAGTGACATATCATTTGGCATACGACAAACTAAATAACACTGGACAACAAATTTTTACAAAAGTCATGTTACTGAAATAAAATTAGTCAATTCTTATCAATTTTTATGTGCTGAACACGAATATGACAGTCAAATTGCAAAATTGGCTCTAGTTTTTTTGTAATCTGCAAGAAATTAATGTTTACATAACGAAATGCATTCCAATAGTAAAAGGTCAGCTGTAATAGCCTACCTATAAAAAATCAAGTCATTGACTACATCTTAGATTTCTTCGCCTGTCTCTTGTACAGCTGTTCGGGAGCATCTCTGAGGAGTGTCCAGCAGTAGTCAGCCAGCATTGTAGTGGACCATTTTCCCTGGTATCTTTGTTCCATTGTTGCGATATCTTGATGAAAACGTTCGCCGTGTTCATCACTAACAATACCACAGTTGCTAGGAAAGAAATCCAAATGGGAATGAAGGAAGTGAATCTTTAGAGACATATTGCAGCCAAGTTTCTTATACTTCATCAACATGTCTTCTACTAGTTCCTTATAGTTTTCTGCCCTAACATTTCCGAGGAAGTTTGTAGAAACTAGGCGAAAAGCATTCCATGCTTGTTTCGCGTCACCTTCCAGCAAGTTGTTGAACCGGTCATCTTTGAAAAGCTCTCGAATCTGAGGACCCACAAAAACTCCCTCTTTAATCTTTGCTTCGCTGAGTCGAGGGAATTTTTCATGCAGGTATCGGAATGCTGGCAAAGTCCGGTCAATGGCTTTCACGAAGTTCTTCATCAAACCTAGTTTGATGTGAAGGGGTGGTAGCAAGATTTTCTGAGCCTCAACCAGAGCTGGGTGTTGGATATTCTTCTCTCCAATGGCTACATTCTGCCTGTGAGTCCATTCCTTCCTCATGTAGTGCATTTCCCTTGCTCGGCTATCCCACTCGCATAAGAAACACATGTATTTTGTATATCCTTGCTGCAGTCCCATTATAAGGGCAACTACCTTCAAATCACCACAGAAGTGCCAGCTGTACTTGTTATACTCAATGGAATTCAGTAGCTGCCTTAAGTTATCGTATGTCTCTTTCATGTGGACAGCATACGCTACTGGAATAGATGGAAGAATGTTTCCATTGTGCAAAAGCACAGCCTTGAGACTCAGTTTCGAAGAGTCCACAAATAGTCTCCATTCTTGTGGGTCATGAGTGATTTTTAAAGCATTCATGAGGCCCTCAATATCGGAACAGAATATCAGATTACTTTCCTTTCTGAAGAAAGGCTCCAATTGCTGGTGGCGCTTTTGATATGCAGTAATTGTGACATCTTCTTCTAGAAGATTCCATTGTTGGAGTCTTGATCCTAGCAATTCTGCCTTGTTCTTTGATAAGTCCAAATCACGAATCAGGTCATTTAGTTCTTCCTGTGTTATTCTGTGTGGGGTTGATGATGCACCACAGTGAAAATCTGGATTACTGCATGCTGATGGACCAGGAGAAGAACAGGTCGACTCACCTTTGTCTTCGTCAGATGAATCAAGAGAATATTCTGCTGGAGGTTCTGGAATAGGAAGTCCCTCACCATGTGGAACTGGTCTCAATGCAGACGGAATGTTTGGGTAGACTATTCTCGACTTCTTTCGCTTCGTTATTCCGCCGGAAAGAGGAGGAACCAAGCAGAAGTAACAGTCATTTAGGTGGTTGCTTGGCTCTCTCCACACCATTGGGACTGCAAACGGCATTGATGACCTTTTGCAATTCAACCACTGTGAAAGCTGTGTTGTACATGTAGCACAGCATATATGCGGAGCCCAAGGCTTGTCTTGGTCACCAACCTTGCATCCGAAGTAAAGATGATATGCCTTCTTCACTTGAGAATTGATACTTTTCTTCTGGTTGGCAAATGTCACTTCCCCACAAATATAGCAAAAATTGTCCGCGGTATTAACACACTTTCGAGGCATTACTGTTCTTTATTGTACGTAAATGGATAAAATAATAAGTTTTATGTAACAGTAGCTTGAACTGTCTCGCACAACGTCTAAAATATTTTAAATGCTGAACCTATCTGATTGGGCTTTATATAGTACACTGCTTACGTCAGCTTCAGCAGCCGCCTGGCATTAGTATAATAGGCCTACACATGTATAGTACACTGCTGACGTCAACTTACTTCAGCAGCCGCATGGCATTAGTATTGCATTACATCAGAAAATGATGCAATCAACTGTGGATGATGTGAGCATGATGGTATTATGCAATGTTACATCATTATTCCGGATGTTGCTGCAGTCCTACTGGAGAAATTTACACAGTGAAACATAGAAAATGAGGTATATGAATATCTTCAAAACGAGAGCCAATACAAATTTTTCACGGTTATATTCGTGTTCGGCACACCAAAATACTACAGATTAGGGCCTTTTCAAGTCAGTAATGATTTCACTGTTGACCAGTGTAATCAATTCAGTAGTTAACAAATTACAAGATAAAATAACGCAGAATGAAAGTAGATCTAAGTACTTGCAAGTAGCCATTTACAGCTTGCATCAGTGAAGAATATAAAATTCATGACTAGAATTATGAATGTAGCACATGCAAGCAGCCGTTGACAATAATGCAGAAGGAAAGGAGCACTTGCAAACTGCCACGTACATGTACCGATGAAGAATATAATATATATGGATATAATTATGAAAGTAGCACTTGCAAACAGCCATTTACATTAATGCATCAAGGAAGTTTAGAAAATACACGCATAGAATTATGGCGGCAATTCCCCTCCATACTAAGTTAAGCTGGAGTGAATCTGGCTAAGTACATAGCTGTGCTTTCTTAGGTCAAATGTCACCTCAGATCAATAAACACGCTTCTCTTTTCCAAAGGTAGTTTGGTTTGCGACTGGTAGAAGTTGTCTTGGGTGTATTTCAGAATGATTTTTGTGGTTACTTGAAATACGTCTGAGTTGTTTATATACATATCATTATCTCGCGAATTACTTGTGGAATGAATTTGTTCAAATGTATTCACTCTTTGCCTGCATAGCGTCGAGATATTGCTTCATCGTCGAACTTTCATTTCCGGCAGAAGCCCCGCATCAAGACCAAAGTTGTTGCGCTCAAAGAGAATAAATGTAAACAACTAAAATATTCAGCTGACGCCGTCATGACGAGATATGTCAAAAGCACACGGGATCAAGACAACGCCTTTTACATATGAAGACTAGTTACCATTTGCCGGGTGTTGCCGTGATTATGTTGACATTATACGTGTACTTAGATACTTAGATACTTAGGTTGTTAAATTGTGGCTGTAGGTGGGCTTGCTAAAGCAATTTTGTCTTCACACTATATATCTGTGCAAAGCTACTATTGTCATGACATATTGAGGATTTCTACACTCTTTTAGCATATTTAAGAAAATATTTCACTCGATAAATAGAAATTTTGGTAATGTTACTAGTGACAATACAAAATATTTTCACTTCACAAAATAATAATTTTATTATATTAACTCACAGAAAATGTAGATGGTCTTTCATTATACATACATATATATATATATATATATATATAGAGAGAGAGAGAGAGAGAGAGAGAGAGAGAGACAGACAGACAGACAGACAGACAGACAGAAATATATATATACCAAACAAAACTTAAAGTGGCATCTCTGAATTCTACAGAAGAATGCTTGATAATGCTAAGCAGAATTAATATTTAATACAAAAATTATTGTTTGGGTGATTTGTGCTTACTTGTGATGGTATATGGACTGGGGCGTGCAGGCAAGGCGATGGGTACTGTTTACCCGCTATCCTAGGTTCAAATCTCCGTAGAGTAAGAATTAAAATATTCGATAACCTGTAAGACAGGATTATTTGTATTGAATAATAATACTGCTAGTATTGTCAAGCATTATTCTGTTGAGTCCAGTATTATCACTTTCCGTTTTTGGTGTATATTTGCTATTCTATATATATGGGGCCCCGAGTGGTTGAGTGGTCTAAAGCATTCACCGTTGCTGATCACTACCATGTCACCTCTGTCTGCGTGGGTTCGAGTCTCGGGTTCGCAATATAGCCGAGTCTATGTTTTAAGCAACATATATGATGTATTTCGTCGTCTTTGATAATCCTCATAATTCCGTAAATGTTGGCATTACAACTCTTTAAACACGTGTATATAACAGTTCCTCCTTTTACCTCTTTAATTTGTTTTAGAAATGTTAAAACTTTACAAATATGGTACGCAGACGACAGTTTTTACTGACTTGGACTGTTATAGAAAACCAGAAAAAGACAGTGAGCAGTATGTCTGTTTGTTTACATCGAGAGCTTTCTTTGGCTTGAAACGACAGTGAGTTGTCTGACACTGTTAGGGACCCCTGGCGAAAATCAGGGTTAGAAATTGTAACTTGATGAATTAAATAACTTAGTTGTTTTTTTAAAAAAAATAATATCCTTGATGATTTTTGCAGGAGGGTGTGCGACTACTGTAGTACTCTGTACGCTCTGTCTAATGACCAATTCACGCACACATCACTGTAAGCAAGCGTTTGAGAACGTGTATGCACTGTACGTAAGTATTAGAAACCCATAGAGAATGTTTATGTACTTGTACATAAGTATTAGAAACCCGCAGGTTCGCAATGTTACTGAATATTTGACGTTCTATCTAGATCCTGCAACTGATTTATTAAAAGAGAGAAGTTTAAAAATGTTATCCTTATCGATCGAATATGTCTGACCTATTTTTTCCATGTCGGCATCAATCCTTGATGATGTGCGATATAATGACGTTTGTTTCCGAGATGTTAGAAAACGTAGATATATGAATGTCAATACAATGATGTCAACATATCGTAATCGGTAATTCATTAAAGATGTCTTGTTTACGTGTATTATATAAATATTTCGTCATCACGACGGCAATTTTTCAGTAGTAAAAACCTTTAATGCATCGAAACACTTTCTTTGGGAGGTGTAGCGCGGAAAATATCTAAAATATTTTATGGATATATGGAAATATTAAGCTGCCATTGAGTGTGTGTGTGTGTATGTGTGTGTGTGTGTGTGTGTGTGTGTGTGTTGTATTTTCAACGTAGCTTTAATAATTTAAGTCATATCGATGTGATGTCTGCGGTGTGGCAGTTTATAGTGATGTCTAGCACTGGGTCATCATACCACAGACATGTGGCATCATGTCCCACCCAGTCACATTTTTCTGACAACAGGCTGACCATTCCTAACACTAACCTCTTAATGCTGAGCGCCAAGGAACGCAACTGCGAGTACCATTTTTATAAGTTACTGATATGACTCGTCCGGGGTTCGAACCAGCGACCTCCCGCATCCGAGGCAGATGCTCTAACCGCTTAGGCCACCGGAGCAGTCAGCTGCCATCGACAGGAAGAGAGACTTATATTGTGTGGTTGATCAAGAAGACTTCATCTACATCAGAAACGAGTTACCGATTGCAGTTTGTTGACATGATCATCGACAAGACAAATTTACAAACCTAGATTGCTATATGTTGCCGACAACATGCATATATCAATATGTTGTCATAATAATGTAATCATCTCAACAACTTGTAATCGGTAACTCGTCTTTTTTCTATTCAAGCTTAATAATGATACACATTGTCTCAGCGAAGCGACATAAATTCGGATCACGACTGGCTCTATAAATATCGTATCATAATTAATATGCTCGTCACCCATTTCGGCAACTAAAATTAGTATTCGGGTGATTTGCTTCTCGTCGTTATAACGCCTATTTCATCTATAAATTAACGCACCTATGTCCATGTGAATTGTTTTTAACACTGGTGAAATTGGTCTGGAACTGTTTGAACTATTTGATATGTCTTATATATATATTGTGATGGAAATCAATAAGTCCAGCAATTAGAAAAAGCACGAAGATCGATCTCTTGAATTGCAGTTCGTCAATCTTGTTTCGGCCGGCGTATATATATATATATATATATATATATATATATATATATATATATATATATATATATGCCGTTGATCTTGTTCCATATGGAATAGAGGACTTACGCTGCTTGAAATATGTAAACTAAGCATTAAATGTATGAAATGTAGCAATGTATCTTTATCTTTTATGTGCTTCTTTGGGGATACCTAAACTTATTTGTCACTGTATGACATGGATTGTGCTGATGTGCCGTTATACCCTATGCACGCATATATGCGACATTTGTTTGAACATGCATTTTAATACTTGTAGTTGTTTAACAACGTCTCCAATTATTGCGTAAAATATGCCAATTATCATCACATATATTATTTATCTTTTGCCAATATCAATATCGAGGTTTCCAGACCCGGTGAAAATCAGAATGAGACCGATAGAACTGAAAGTTAAAAAGGTCCTAACTGAATGTATGAAAAGCTACAAATAAAATGGTTCGTTGCTGTTTAGAGAGGTAAAACGGTCAGAGACCAACCGCTAATTCAAAGCTTCTGCACAATGGTGGATGACTCTTTCATGTTGTAATTTGACCACCGTTAAGGAGTGTGATACTGCTTTTACGTAATTTAGAAGAAAATAAAACGTGAAAAAGAATACATTTTCCGATAAAATTATCGGTTAAACCCAGAATGATCTCAATTTAGATCAGTCAGGTTATTAAACTGCGTCAGTACGTCTTTCATTCTTCTATTTTCAAACACAGAAGAAGTAAATTAAAACCTTGGCTCAGGGCCTGGTCGAAAGGTTTCTGTACAAATTGCCTCCTTGTGATCAACTTCCATGCTGCTAATGTTTGGTTATGGGAAAATCAAAAGCTTATGATTGATTGTGGATTCAAAAATAGAATGCTCTGTGGGAAGAAAAAAATAAATGCCACAAAATCACAGCAAAGAAAAATAAAACCAGTAGCAGCACCAAATACTAGCTGAGCTATAACAACATTAATAATAATAATAATAATAATAATAATAATAATAAAGTTTGACTTTTCTAAACCGATCACTCTCTGGTCAAAAACAAATTTAGCTCTTTTATAGAGGTACACACAAGGATTGATTGGATACATAAATAATGGTTGGGCTTATCTTTATTTTAGAAGCTTAGGCGTGGCAGACGCTTCTTTCAAAGGGTCGACACTGCCGTGTTCGAGAAGTTTGAGCGTGGCAGGTGCTTTTTTCGAAGGGTCTATACTACCGTGGTCGAGAAGCTTTGGCGTGGCAGATGCTTCTTTCAAGAAACAACTACCGAAATTTTCCATAACGTCATAGAGTATCCAAGTCGGACCAGCAGTACTAAATCATTTCTTCTTGTAAATAAAAGATTTATAAAGAGTCTGATAAAACGTATAGAAAGCCCCTCACTACTCTGCTCGCACACGCACTACGGTACGCGCTAAGGTCTCACTGGACAGTTTATCCGGTGAATTTTCATCCGACAATGACCTATTGCAGAAAAATGAGAATAATTTTACACTGAAGATACAAATAAAAACAAACTAATGATTTTTGTAGAAAGCATACATGTGACATTTTGACTGCGACAATCAGGTTAATTTCTAATGCAAGAGGTGGCTTTTATATTGAACCAATACTGCCACCAACCCCTATTTTTTACATTCATTTTTGACAGGAAAGAGCTATTTTTAATATTTTCCTGTGACAAGGCAGCTAAAAGAATCAGTATGTGCCTTATGCATGAATAAAGTTCACTAGTACTATAACAAATTAGCATACTTGTCATTACCCCTCAACCATCTAATTTTTATATATTTACCTCTGTATCAGACACATGTAAATATGTAAGCCAAGTCGGATGCTCGTTTGCAGCCAAGTTACGCATTTGATCTCCAATGCTCGTCTAATTGTGACAGGCAGTCACTAACAAGCCAACACATTTCCAAGCCTAATTCAAAAGTAAATCTCAGCCACAATACAGATTTAGCTTCTGTGTGAATTTATAAGTGCTAGGCTTGTGATAATTAGGTTCTTGCCTTCTACCTTAAAAATTAGGGAGGTGTCAAAATACGAAACTATCCAGTGAGACCTAAAATATACTGTCTGTATGGTTGTCGGTCTTGATGATACTCCGTTTGATTGTCAGGCGCTGATCCTTAAATACCAGTTTTGCAACAGCCGGCCGTGATCGTAAGGATGTGAAACGTGAGTCACATTGTGAGTTGCTTTCAGTTGGCCAGGTCAATGGGTCAGGTTGCTTTTATGTTTAATGGTTGTCACCTTGCGCAGCTGGCCCTGATCTTATGCGCTTTGCTCTACATTACAATGTTTCAGTTTATTTTGGAGAGAAGGTGATATTAAACCCTAGTGCTTGGTGCATATACATACCCTGATTTTCATTTTTTTGTTGTCTTGAACCTTTGGATAATCAGGCACTGCAATGTGCAGGAAGGCCCTGATGGTCTGAGCTTAGACCACCTCACATGCATGATTATATGTCGCGAAGGTCAATGGGCCAGAATGCTACTTTTCCAGTTGTTGCCGCCGCCTTGTGCAGCTGGCCGATGGTCTGGACTTGAAACCACCCTATGCTGTCAAATTTTATGTGGGCAGCAGGTGGATTTATTTGTAGGGCTCCACTCCTTGGACATACATATATTCTTATAGTGTTAAAAGATTATTTTTTTTACGAGTTACCGATTGCAATATGTTGACGTAGTTATGTTGACATCATGACAAATTCGTACCTCTGTTTTATTGATGTATGTCACCTTGACGTCACGTCATATGGACTTTCGACACGATTCACGCCCCTAAATGTACAAATTTTGGGAAATTTTTTTTTCTTCAGCTGTGTCGGGTTAATTGTCGAGCTGAATATTAGTAATATTTACCATCAACACGTGCAGAAGCAAAAGTGGGTAAGACAAGAGAGGAAACAAATATTTGAAAAGAAAAAAAACTTAAATGAGTTGTATCGGGTTGATCTATTGAATTGCAACAACCATGTGTTAGAAATTGTTTGTTTGTTTGGATAGTCTAAGTTAGGTGAGGGCTTGTGCATAATATTTATTATTACTACAGGTTTTAACTATAGATTACCACCACCAGGTATTGGAAAAGGTTAAAAATTGAATGGTATGAGCAGATTGTGCATTATAGCCATAGCTTTCTGCTTTATATTACCAGCAGTTGACATTATTGCTATAGCGTTCTACTTTATATTGGTTTCTGATCCAGGGAAGTGATGAGTGGGTTTGTATGTTTTCTTTTCTTTTATAAAGATATTACAGTTTTGATAATCTTTAAGTGTTACATGATAGTAGTTATGTTGATGGTGATACATCATGGATGGATCATTACATTATAAAATCTCAAGAATGAACATGTGCCAAAAACTTATCTTCTTGTGTAGGGCGACACTGAACGGGCTCTAACAAAAACAGGGGTGTACCTGAGGGAGGGCGTGGGAGTGCGTGGGGTGGGAGGCGCTCCACATAGAAATGAGCACGAAACAACCGGAACATTTCCAGGTTAGATGGTTAAAATTATGCCCTGGAAAGGCTTAAAATAAAGTTTTTGGGTCTTCGCCCGTGGATCCCTACCAGGTGATCCATTACATATACCCCATGTCTACTTGTTTATGTTACCCATAAACGATATTTCTAGATCCACAGAAGAATGTCTGTACGCGCGCATGTGCATGCGTGTGTGTGTGTGTGTGTGTGTGTGTGTTTGTGTGTGTGTGTTGGTGCTCCTGATGTACTTCTCCAGTTCATATGTTTATGGAGAACAAAATTCCTTTGTTCGCTAATGTAATTTTTCTTGCTGATTAAAAATGTACACGAGACCTTAAGCTGAATTTAGAACTCGTAGATTTTGTTTCTCACAAAGTATATCAGTGTGTTTGGTCACGTTCCCCAATGTCAAGCGGTGGTGGGGTAGAGGCTTAAAAGAACTATTTTCCAAAGCGTCCTTTTTAAGTGCCGTGCGATCTAGTTCAAAATATGTGCCATTTTCAACCGAACGTGACCTACGTATACTTAGCATGGAACGATATGGGGCAACCAATACGTATCGATCAGCAAGTAGTCATTCGATTCATGTCCGTTCAAGGTTTGCGCTGTCAGGTGTATGACGTCAGAACACACCAAAGAAACTATGCCAGTTCAAAAACACAACTTCAAGCCATGACGTGACTATCATTCAAAGGACTTTTCTATTTTTACATCTAATCTTTCGATTTTGTCACGACGTGTACTGCCTGTATTGTCTGTCAATGAGTGCCAGAGTACAAGTACCTTCTATGATAATAGGAAAGAATTTTTTTTTTATTTTTATTATCAGCATACTTAACTCACTATGTCTAAACTGACAGTTATATCTTCCTAATTTTCACTGATAAGACTCGTTTCCGTGGAAATACTTGTCGGGTCTACTATTCATTCATAACTTTATTTCCACAACAAATTTTTCTTGTTAGCGTTCTGGTACAAAGAAAACGATTGCTCGTTTCCCTCCTAAATTACAATAGATCAATAATTACTAGTAAATCTGGGCAGCTTGAAAAGTATAAAGGTATAAAAGTATAAACGCTATTCAGTGACATTTGACACAAACCAGAGACTATACGAACTTTGATTCCACTGGAAACTGTGCTTTTGTCAATGACTTCTCCATACAATCAAGAGGTCATTTAACATCTTAACTTCAACGCTACGGGTATCTAAATCAAAGAGGTAAGTTGTTTTTCTCGTAAATTTATTTTTGTGAACTACCCGTTTAGAATACAATCATTTAAAGAACTAATTTTTGTGTCATTATTATTATTATTATTGAGTTAAGTATTGTCGCACATTCTGTTCAATATGTTACGAATGTTGAGCGGTTTTTGTAATCTTTCAGTATAGAGATGAAAATTATGTCTCTGTATTGTTTTGTCTCCTCATTTAACCCAACAAACTCTCTCTCTCTCTCTCTCTCTCTCTCTCTCTCTCTCTCCAAATTGAGCAAGCATAGTCATTGTTGACACTCGACAGTCGATGTACGTTATCTGGTTTACAGTAAATCTGATGATGTCGTGTTGTTGTCAGTCGGCGTACTGTATCTGGTATACAGTGATATCCTATGATGTCGTGTCGTACTGCCGTTTATTATGAATTATTTGCATGCAAGTGATAAATTATTAACACAACACGTGTATTTTACAGAAGTTTGCAAATCAAATATCATCCTTTCACGGTTCAGAAATATTGAGTAATCATTACGTTTTGGCATCACGACTTCCCTATAACGTTGAGTAATCATTACGTTTTGTCATCACAACTTCCCTATAACATTGAGTAATCATTACATTTTGTCATCACGACTTCCCTATAACATTGAGTAATCATTACATTTTGTCATCACGACTTCCCTATAATATTGAGTAATCATTACATTTTGTCATCACCACTTCCCTATAATATTGAGTAATCATTACATTTTGTCATCACCACTTCCTTATAATATTGAGTAATCATTACATTTTGTCATCACGAATCCCCTATAATATTGAGTAATCATTACATTTTGTCATCACGACTTCCCTATAATACTGAGTAATCATTACATTTTGTCATCACGACTCCCCTATAATGTAGTTGAACGTGAAAGTCGAGGTACTTGAGATCAGTGGCCATGAATTATATTTTTTTATTGCTGTTATCCACTCCCTCTGTATTGTGTTACTACAAATGTCAATAATAATGACAGATAGAAACAGAAATTCAGAATGTTGATCTCTCTTTCCGAGAGAACAAAAAATATCCCACTGGGGATACTAATTGATAGAGTAGACAATACACCAATACAGTACTGCTTGGAAACACCAGTTTTAAACATTTTGTAAATATGCCAAACATAAAATGCCTTGAGCAGCAATCTTTGTTGAGAAACCTCGGTGGCTTAATGGTTGGTCTTGTAAGCAAGAGGCTGGAGCTCGAATCTTGCACATACCAAGCTGAGTTTACTGCTAAGTGTATCACTGGGCATGTCTCTTTATTCTGATACTCCGATTTGTTGCAATGGATCTCGTTTGAAATATTGAAACAAGTAGTCTTTATTTCATTGTACTGCTCACTTTATCGGTAAAGGACAAATCTACCAGACATAATTCTATGTAAAGGTCAAAAGCACAGGTTTAAACTCTCTCTCTCTCTCTCTCAGACAGACACACAAACACACACACACACATACAAATACACACAAACAAACACGTGAGCGTGGCGCGCGTTTTCTGTCAATTCTTGGAGCTGGTTTTGTACTTATTTCTCTGGCATTCTGTGAACCACTTTTTAAAAATAATATTGAAAAAGAAACTTTCACTTGTGTGATAGTTCTCCATATAGGGTAGGATAACTTCTAATTTTTCCACTTCACACCATGAATGTGTCAGTATATCGCACTATCGTAACTTGCGTGATTGCCTATTTCCGTAATCATTGCGACTAGATTGACTTAATTCCGTAAAGATTGAGGGACTTTTTGTCGATCTTTTTTTTTATTAACAGGTGGTGTTACATTTTAAAGATTTTGTTGAAATTGGTAGAAAGTCGTACAAGCTTCAACGGTATTAAGACAACTTTGTTGCACAGTTCAGCGCTGATATTCAGTGTGAATGATATGGTGTTTATACTCGCTTATAAAGCGAGCCCACCTAATTGCAGAGACCAAGATCTGCCGTCCCATAATGCACATGAGATCTGGTATGTGCAGTTTGTTAGTAGTAATCAGTAGAACAAATATTATAGTCCCTGATCTGCAGGTGCATTATGCTTTGGATGATCAGACTTTTTCTTGTTTGTAGTTTGACTCGACTTATAAGCGAGTACATACGGATCGTCCTCCTCGCAAATATCATAATTTGATATTGGAATGAAAGACAACTTGGGCTTACAGTTTCATCTGCAATATACAGTGTGAATGACGTACGTCCAACTCTCATTTATCAAAATTAGATATAAACTATCCAAATGATGTCCATATAAAGCTATCTAGGAGTAATTTTAGATCAGTCTCCAAATATGGCGTGATATTAACAAAGATAAAAATGAAAATTGCCTTCATCACTTTGTGTCAAGTCTGAATTATGCAGTTCATACTTAGTTTAACTGATCGTATGTGGCATGTATATCACGAACGTAACCTGGTGTTGCTCATGGCAGGAACTTCTGTGTGTGGAATAGAATAAGCATAATATTCCGAGACGGAGGCCGTCTACATTAGTTCCATTCCCAACCTTGAACAGAATACGCTTAATATCACTAAGGTCACAAGATACAACTTACGGTTGGAAACCATCACTACAGCATTTCCATTTCCAACCCTGAATAGAATAGGCCTAATATCACGAACGTCACCAGGTACGACTTGTGGTAAGAAAAAGCCTTTCGGCCCGGTTCGATTTCCGACCTGGTACAGAGTAGATCTAATGTCAAGAATGTCATTAGGCACATATATATCACGGTTAGAAACCCTGTCTACACCTGTTCCATTTTCCACCTGGAATAGAATAGGCCTGATTTTTGGGTCACCGCATATGTTATAAGAATGTTATCATCGTACGTTTCTGCGGCATACAACACACACACACACACACACACACACACACACACACATACATACATACAACACACACACAAATACATACATACATACATACATACATACATACATACATACATACACACACAAATGCATACATACATACATACATACATACATACACACACAAATACATACATACATACATACATACATACATACATACATACATACATACATACATACATACATACATACATACATACATGCATGCATGCATGCATCTAGATACGTAAAGTCAATAGGGCTAAAGGTCAATTTGTATCGGCTAGGAATTATAATAATAAAAATAATCATATTTGCCAAGCGTATGAAAAATATATGACAATGTTGGTGGGAAAATAATATGGAGAATGAAGTATGGGGGGATAAATAGGGCGACAAGAGCAGCGTCGTCAATTCTTCGATTATTTTACTCGTCAGTTTTATTTAGGCTTGGGAACGTTTGCATTTGTTTGGATGTTATCGCTGAAATCTATTTTTCTATGAGAAATGGCATCCACATTGCTCGCAACGTAATAAGGCCAGTAAGCAAATTTATGGAATAAATTCAGCAAAACAATAAACACAAGATTCCTATCCCCTTTATTCTCAAAACACAGATACTTTTATTTGGCTTTCAAATAGCTTCAGATGAAAATACTCGTTAACGGTCTTAGAGAGTGAGGTCATTTTGAAACCAGTCTTGGTGGAGGAGACATGGGAAAGGTTGCTTCATATTACAGTATAGATCACGCTAGCATCAAACAATTATTTATATAAAGTCTGTACATGATGATGAATGATAACTGTAACGTTTTAAACATTATCAAATGGCGAGGTCTAATTTTGATAATTGTTTAACTTATAATGCGTAGCTGATAAAATTGTTCTGCCTTTTATACTTAGTATTTTGATACATACTGCTGATGTCATTGCGACAGCAAACATTTAGGGGACATCATCGCCAAATAACAAAGATACAACTTCCAAAGTTATTATTTTTCTTCTAAGAAACATATATCAACAATATTAATCTCTATTTGTCGTGACTGCTACATCTAGTCTTGAATAATTAAAAAACTAAATGTGAAGTATCTTTCACAATGGAAGCATGTTGCCTCCATGTGCCACGGGAGAAACCGTGTATGCCTTTGATACATAATTTGTTTTATAATTTCAATGAGCTCGAGATGTTGCATTCACTTCCGTGATGATTTCGACATTGGTCTGTACTTTGGTTATTGCTAGCACACTAAAGGACCTCCTCCCTTGAGGCCTATTTAATGAGATTGATGACGACGCAGGGATATATATATATATATATATATATATATATATATATATATATATATATATATATATATATATATATATATATATATATATATATATATATAATCGTTGAGTACATGGGTCTTCGGATTGTGTGAGTGGATGTTTACTTGAGTTGAGGGTTTGTTGGTTCTGAGTTGGTTATAACATCTATATAACCCGCTAACAGTGAGAAAGATGAGTGGGTGGATGCATGTAGGACATCAACATGCTACAGTATCGATCATTAGCTTGTCCCAACGATTGCTTTTCCTCCTAATACTCCCCATAACAACTGAATAAGATCTACGTGTAGTAAGGCAATCCAAAGCGCAATTATTCCGACGTGCATAGCTGATGGATCGATAGAACTCGCTCTAGAAGCCAAACCAGCAGAGTTTATAACGATCCATTCAGCAGCTTATAACCACCCCCTCCCACTTTACCACTCATTCGGATCAAACTGCCTATAATGTATTTTAGATCTTCAGACTTCAGGTATGCAGTAGATATACGTTTGGTGTTATATGCGGGGTAGATTTCAGTGCTGCCAGTGTAAGAATCGAAATTGATCTATACAAATGTTCACTTGCTAATGAAACGTGTTGATGTGACCATGGAACTACTAGAAATGGTTTTTGTCGATTCATCATAAACCTGTCGCAGCAATTAATGTATCAACGCTGGCTGGAATGAAGGTCTATTTTTTTCTTACTGTAATGAATTAGAGACCAATCTTCCACTCTGTACTTGAGCCATATTGGACGAAAATACACCAACACACGAGTAATTCATGATCTATTCATAATAGAGTACGGATAAATTTGCCAAAATTGATCCCAACAACTTAAAGGTAAGTTCCAGTTATTTGAGGAATTGTAAAGTGGGATGTCTTTGTCACCTTTTTCGAGTTCATTTGTGCTTTTGGAATAATATAAGTTATATATTTCGAATTATTCATGTGTGACTATATATAAATATATATGTATATATTTATTTGTTTATTTATTTATTTATTTATTTATTTCTACTGACTCATACAAAGTTAATGACTGTTGAATGCACTAAGTTGTGTCAAACACGAACCATGTAATCCTGCATACTTAGAAAAATCTACATGCTTTTCAAATATCAGTAAGTTGTCATTGGAAGAGCATAACGGATTACTCTCAAATATCGAGATCACAAATAAAGTTCAAAGCAATTTGTTTCCTGGCTAAAGTGGTTTGAAAAGAAAATGTATGGCTGTTTATTGTGTTATCCAGGTGAGATAAATCTGCTGACGTTAATTGCTTTTTCACTTTTTACAGTAGTGTGTTATCCAGGTTCGATACATCTGCTGTCGTCATTTGCATATTCATTGATTACACTATTGTGTTATCCAGGTTGGATAAATCTGCTTACGTTAATTGCATTTTGGCTCATTGCACTACTATGCTATTCTGACGTCAATTGCCTTATCACTCTTTATACTATTGTGTTACTCAGACTAGATAAATCTGCTGAAGTCAATTGCCTTATCACTCATCCCACCATTGTGTTATCCAGGTTAGATAAATCTGCTGAAGTCAATTGCCTAATCACTCATCATATCATTGTGTTATCCAGGTTAGATAAATCTACTGAAGTCAATTGCCTTTTTACTCTTTACATTAATGGCGTTATACAGGTTAGATAAATCTGCTGAAGTCAATTGCCTTTTCACTCGTTTACATTAATGTTATCCACATTAGATAAATCTGCTGAAGTCAATTGCCTTTTGATTCTTTACATTAATGGCGTTATACGGGTTAGATAAATCTGCTGAAGTCAATTGCCTTTTCACTCGTTTACATTAATGTGTTATCCAGGTTAGATAAATCTGCTAAAGTCAATTGCCTTTTCATTCTTTACATTAATGGCGTTATACGGGTTAGATAAATCTGCTGAAGTCAATTGCCTTTTCATTCTTTACATTAATGTGCTATCCATGGAAGATAAATCTGCTGAAGTCAATTGCCATTTCACTCTTTACACCAGTGTATTACTAGAATTAGATAATTCTGCTGAAGTCAATTGCCCTTTCACTCTTTACACCAGTGTATATCTAGGATTAGATATTCTGCTGAAGTCAATTGCCTTTTCGCTCTATACACTAGTGTGTTACTCGGATTAGATAAATCGGCTGAAGGTAATTGCCTTTTCTCTCTTTACACTAGTGTGTTACTCGGATTAGATAAATATGCTGAAGTCAATTGCCTTTTCGCTCTATACACTAGTGTGTTACTCGGATTAGATAATTCTGCTGAAGGCAATTGCCTTTTCTCTCTTTACACTAGTGTGTTACTCGGATTAGATAAATCTGCTGAAGTCAATTGCCTTTTCGCTCTATACACTAGTGTGTTACTCGGATTAGATAATTCTGCTGAAGGCAATTGTCTTTTCTCTCTTTACACTAGTGTATTACTCGGATTAGATAAATATGCAGAAGGTAATTGCCTTTTCTCTGTTTACACTAGTGTGTTATTCGGATTAGATAAATCTGCTGAAGTCAATTGTCTTTTCGCTCTATACACTAGTGTGTTACTCGGATTAGATAATTCTGCTGAAGGTAATTGCCTTTTCGCTCTATACACTAGTGTATTATTCGGATTAGATAAATCTGCTGCAAGCAAATGCTCTTTCATGCATTTCACCATTTTACGTTTTCTTAATTGCGCAAAGTAAGAATGAATAAGACATTTTATAACACTTTTTTATGTTGCACTTTCAATGAAAGAATTATTGGCAATTTCCTTGTCAAAACAATGAGATGTACGGTTTGTTTCGTTTTCCAATTTTTAAGTTTAAATCTTATCAGCAAACAGTGCACACTTGTTAGTAAATAACAATGACTCATTGCGTTTGAAGCATGCATGCTCTGTTGATATACGTTTTTGTTGGTCCGGAGTAAATTATCAAATCATCTGTATTAACTTATGAATTTCAATGTGTGTGTGTGTGTGTGTGTGTGTGTGTGTGTGTGTGTGTGTAAGTGTGTGTGAGAGAGAGAGAGAGAGAGAGAGAGAGAGAGAGAGAGAGAGAGAGAGTATTACAATGTTATAAATTCATTTCGCTGATGTGTATGGGGCAACATTTTCACAATCGCCTTTTGTATTCTTCAAGTAGCTATGATTAACAGAATAAATGCACTACGAATTTCATTGTCAGTCCATCACAGTAGCTTAACACTGGTTAATTTATATGATTACAACCCTACAAAAATTCAAAAGGTTCGAACAGAAGTTTTAAACTTTGCTAGTTATCGTGAACTGATACAACAAATTTCAAGGTTTATTTGCTCTTTTAGGTCATGACACCGTGTATTTTTGGTTATATGATTTCGAAAGAGCACAGCAGAAACTATATCTTATAATGAATTGTAATCGACAAGAGTCTATAGATAACATTGCATAAATTGCAGATAAATATAAATAGGTAAACAACTACCACTAGAAGAAGCAATTTAATATTAATTTAGGTTTCAAAACTTAATTTCGATAAATAGTGGTCGACATTGTTTTGTATTTGGGCTTTTAACACTGGCTAGTTTTTATCGTGATGGATTGTGGTCATTTGCAAAGGCATGAGGTATTTTAGAAAGCAGAATAAAGGGAGGAGGCATAATGTGGTTGGTTGTCTACATAACGGTAAAAAATAATTTTTTAACAAGTGGTCAGAGCTTTAATCTTAAGATGTAATAATTAATACAGTATGGAAAACTAAATTACCAATTGTTATATAACATATAGAATTACAGCATGTACATAAGGATATGTGACAAGAAAATATGAAAATATTCCTGACTGTTCATTTCGGGGACCATCGTAATATTTGTCACTTAAAATTGTTAGATTGTTATTATTATTATTATTATTACCAAAATTATTAATAAATATGTCATTGTCTTCACCATAAATTGCTGCTTATGGTCAGGGCAGGTCTCCCTACTTTTCTTAAGGAACTACTGTCAAGGTTGTTCTGGCTCCCAAAATCCATTTTATTTTCAAACTGTATGTGTAGACCTTGTCATTTTCTCTTTATTATTTTAAACCTATTTACTCTCACTTATGAAAAAAGAAGACTTACATGACCCTTAAAACAATATGTATTTCAATCCAATCACATCGTCTATTTAAGGAGCGTACAGAAAGGGAGAAGTACTAATTATAGAAAGTTATTCAACTCCTAAACCTGGAATAAGTTATTAAATTATTAAATTATTCCATTTTTGCATAGTTACTACACGTAGTATCTTCTCAACCTTACTTTCCTCTAGTAACGGTCAAGAGTGATAGGTTCTAGTTAAGTCTGCAATGACAATGAGCACACATGCAAGCCTTGTATTGTGTTTCTTTATAAAATTTTGATTAAATATCAAAGTATTCGCAATAAAAGGATAGTAGTTCTTCGTGTAATAGTTTCACGTGATTATTACACAATATTAGAGATTCCATTTGTCAGAGAGGAAATTAAATATAATCTTTATACCATTTCATTCTTCACGGTGTTCAGCAGGGCAAGTATTAGCCCATTACGTATAACACAGGGCTGGTGTTGAGTATCAGTCAAAATGTGGATCATACAAAACTGACCTCGATATGATTAGTTCTGGCCCAATGAATACCTATCAACCATCTATTTTACGATCGTTTGAATGGGTTTAGTTGGATAGGTATAAAGAGAACGATCCTAAAGTAAACTAAACTAATTCCATGCACATCTCCCACGGTGCTATGAACATATTACTTCATTTCTTTGATGGAAGAATATATGGCCCATAAGCATTGACACGCCTTGCCTTCTTCTGAGACAATGTTTGAGCAACTGAATAGCTGACACCGCCATTCTGGTGTCGATTATCTTCCTCTCATTTTGTATTGAATTCTTTCTAGTATTATTATGGTGTCACTCACCCTCTGACGCCAGCACCTTTATGGCCAGAGCTGACCGATAATATATCATTTATAATAGACCATTTGCCACAATTCACAGCGAAAATTCTCCTTCTATTACGGATAAAATCATGCACATAATGATTATGACCTGCACGTGCTTTTCATTCCACATACGTTATATACTATTTATCACAATGCACGGTGTTGCTTTGCATTACTGTCAATTAACTATACAAAAACTGAGACAACTCAGAGAATTTCACTTGATTGACATTCTCATAGCTTTTCATTAGGTTATCTTCTAAGATCATATCATTCATCGACCGTTACAGTTTTGCAAACTACGATTTACTTAGCACAATACCGATGGTATCGTGATGTGCCATTAGACTATATATATATATATATATATATATATATATATATATATATATATATATATATATATATATATATATATATATATATATATATATATATATATATATATATATGTATATAGATACATACACACACACACATACATACATACATATTTTGTCCTTTGCTTCAAAATATTATCACGTGTAATATTGCATGGACAAATTTACTGCATTAGATCTCAGCTTATAACATATTCAGTATACATATTTAATATGTACGGCAAAGTGAAAAAATGTTTTGGATTTAATATTGTTATACTTAAGGGGTCTCATACCAAGTTGAATCAAACTATTGCGTGAATGTGTATTAAGAGTCCATGTTTCCCGTATTTGCAAAGACCTGGAGGCAACGGTCTTTGTCAACTGAAGATTTCTTGCACAATCAAATACTAAAAATAATTTTATCTATTCACCTAATGACTACAAATCACGAAACTCTAATTTAACACTAGCATGTTTTTTTTTCCTATTTTTTACTCTTGTGTGACTTATTAGTAAGGATTTCTCAGCCGAATATTCGTAATTCACGTCATGCAATATAAAACACTACCCAAACACACAGTACAAAGAATTTTTCCTATCTCAAATTACTAAACACATATGCCTAAAATATCCAGATAATGCCCTATGTTAAGAAATTAGCGAGTGTCAATTATTCGGAACTAATTTATGCTGTCAAAGTCTCGTGCATACAGTACATTATGGGGTTTGCTCTTAGTATTTTGCTAAGTACTGTGCTCGGTATGAGCAATATCTTCCCAAGCAATTTTAAACGGATGCGTAATGCAAATAGCACATATCCTAGGTTTATAACAATATATCAATGTACCACTATAAGGAAATACAGCTTATTCGTGATGAAAATGACCTAACAATATTTGACTTGGTATAAAGGAGTTCAAAAGTTCTTCACTATCTTTTCGGCAACTGGCATTCTAGAACGCCAGATGCTGTAAGAATTCATTACTGATTATGCTTGACCGGTATAGCTTTTTGACTTTCTGCTATGCAGACAAGTACATTGAGTGTTCTATTACCATAAGGTGTCTCATTATAAAGCGCTCCTTCTTATAAGGCGGGTATGGTCAGACATCCCCTCATCAGTAATAATACTTTATATAATGCACACTAGTATAAGGTGACCACGCCTATAACACAATGCACTTTTGTATTGTTTTCTATAACAACATTATAATGAGGATATATTGTATTTTAGTGTCACGAGGTCTCCTTATCGTCCAGCCAAGCTATTTCTGCTACGGCTCGGATTAGTCGGATTAGATATTTAAAATACTGTCTGCATGGTCTAAATAGGGTCTCTCAGGGTCTGAGTGTGGTCTTAGCGGTACGCAGTACTATGCCATGTATTTTGTATTGACTTCAATTGGTCTACCGCATTCAGTGCTATGCTCTGGATGTGTGTGTGGTGTTAAGGGTGCGAAGGACAGTTTGTATGCACAAATTTAAGACTGCATTCACCTGCCTAAAATACACAAGCGAAGTAAAAAATGTCAGTTCATTTTGGATAGCTAATAACTATATTTAAACAAAGCATACTAATATTATTTACTTGCCTATAGAAGTCCTAACGTCACTTTTGATACCATATGATGCTCACAGTGCACACACAAACCCTTGTCTTAGCTGATAATTCTGCAAAATATCGTGTACTAAACACCGTGATGCAACTCAAAATAGTTGCCATCCATGACGTTTTTTGAGATATTCTACTTGCCCTGAACTCACAGTTTACTAATATAGGTGGTTAGCTCTTCTTCCTAACCGACCATTGGTGTTTCATTGTCTACATACTGTAAAGTAACAATGGGAAGTGTACATGCCTCACATCAGTTTCAAGAACAACACAAGCTCAAAACACCCAATTCACAAATATATCCATATCTTTAATTAGCAAGCAATAATAGCTGAAAAAGTCACAACCTAGCCTTAAGTTAAGAAATTTGACAGGGACCATTTTACGAAACTATACTTTGCCACATAAACTTCTCTGACGCACGCAGTTCTATGAAGTCTATCTGTCTATGGTGTTAAATCTGTCTGCCGCACAAATTGCTGTTATACAATTGTGTTCTGTTTTAACACAAGCCGTTCACAACAGTTTGAGTACAGTACACTTTCTTCTATTTTATCTTCTTTTATGTTGGTTTGGCACTGTGCATGCATAGCGCCAATTGACGTCAATGGTTTTATTTTCAGCATTTATTGAATTACAAAGACGCTAAATTTGCCCTGAAGATTTTTTTTTATCTGGCTGTAATTGGCATTGCTGTCACGTATTTAGTTCATCGAACTAGAGCGATCGTGCCATAGATGAACTACAACTGTAGGTTCCTCTCTTGTGAGCTGTACATGAAATGTTCCAATTTCTAGCTTTGACTTATTTCTGCTATAAATAATTGAGAATTTTGGAAACGTACGCATACAGGAATTTACAAGCTGGCCCCTTGTTGGTGATGGGTTGAAACGTTTGGTAATTAAAGAATGAATACGACAGTGGACTAATGAGTTTGTTTCTTTGATTATCATTCTCAGTTGAAGATCCCTCAAATAAAATATTCCTATAAATAACTTGTCATGTGTATTTTACAATACACGTGTTTTGATAAAGATATATTCGAAATAATTGTTGTTATATTTTTTTTGGTCATTGATCTAGTGGCGGAGTAACGAATGTTTATGTTTATAATACATATGTAAAGACGGGTGATGCGTGCAACGACAGAAAATCGATAAACATTGCTATATTTTTTTCTTCAGTTAGGATACAGTGAATTTTGTGCAAAGATTTGATATGAAAAATATTTATAGGCTATCATCATAAAAAAGGTTGTCAGTATATGAATAAATTTGTAAATGTGTTTGCTGGCATGTTAATATGATCCTCTCTCTCTCTCTCTCTCTCTCTCTCTCTCTCACACACACACACACACACACACACACAACTTGACACAGATGATCTTGACAAATCGACTGACATGATTAGGTGAAAAGTTTAGATTTTAAACAATATTCATTAAGTACAAACGAAAAATGCAAAGATGATATTAGAACACAAACAGCTGCCAACCAATCATAATAATACCAGCTGAGTGTGTTGGTGCTGATTGGAGGTGGAGTTAGGAAATATAATATCATCATGAAATCGGATTTGTCTTTAAGTATTTTATTTTATATTGATTTTGAGTACCCTGATAGTATCATTTTAGGTAAATGGTAAATGAAAACAAATAAATTATTGGAAATAAAACATTTTGTCTAGTGATACATTGTTTGAAGTGCCAAAAATATGCTCTTATTTATATGTAAAGATAGCAATGATTGCCATTAATTGTGGCATCAGTATATTCCGAGGGCCTATGCTCCTGCTTGTGTATTATGGTTTATAACATTTTTCTGTTTAGGAAAATCTAAAAGAAAATGTTGTACAATTTTCTTTTGGTCACAGGAACAAGTTACATGCGAATTTCAGGCGAATGCCCCATCCAAAATTATTAGTAAGTCATGGTGATTGACAGAGGGCATTTATGTTTATGTATCCTGTAAACTTAACGAAATAATTCGGAGTGATAAAGATTATATATATATATATATATATATATATATATATATATATATATATATATATATATATATATATATATATATATATATATATATATATATATATATATATATATATATGTATATATATATATATATATATATATGTATATATATATATATATATATATATATATATATATATATATATATATATATATATATATATATATATATATATATATATATATATATATATATATATATATATAAGTTAAACGTAATTTGTCGTCTAACTCAGTTGGACAACTCTTTCCTGACAAGCAGCCTCAGACCAACCCAACATCCAATTAGATAACCACTTACATCTACCCGAGTGATCGGACTGGTAGGACTGAAAATGGGGATATATCATCGACCACACATAAGTTAACCGATCTGGAGACTGTGAACATTCTTACCTTATGGCAGCTTCTATATATGGAAAATCAGTATCTTCTAGTTTTGTTGTTGTAAGATCTTACTTAAGCATGGAGAATCAACATCTTTGACTTGTGATGTTGTCAGCATGGAGAATAAATATCTTGGAGTTGAGTTGTGTTGTTCTATGGTCTTACTTGCGCCTGGATAATGAATATCTTTGACTTGTGATGTTGTAGGGTGTTACTTCAGCATGGAGAATAAATATCCTTGAATTGATATAGTAAAGTTTGCTTAAGCATATTTGACTTGTAATGTTTTCGGCGATACTTCAGCATGGGAAAGCAACATATTTGACTTGTGATATTGTGGGGTTTACATCAGTATGAAAATCATCCTTCAGCAGGGAGAATCAACATCCTCGAGTCGTGTTGTTGTAGGGTCATCCTTGAGCATGGAGAATCAACATCCTCGAGTCGTGTTGTTGTAGGGTCGTCCTTGAGCATGGAGTATCAACATCCTCGAGTTGTTTTGTTGTAGGGTCATCCTTGAGCATGGAGTATCAACATCCTCGAGTCGTTTTGTTGTAGGGTCATCCTTGAGCATGGAGTATTAACATCCTCGAGTAGTGTTGTTGTAGGGTCATCCTTGAGCATGGAGAATCAACATCCTCGAGTCGTGTTGTTGTAGTGTCATCCTTGAGCATGGAGAATCAACATCCTCGAGTCGTGTTGTTGTAGGGTCATCCTTGAGCATGGAGAATCAACATCCTCGAGTCGTGTTGTTGTAGGGTCATCCTTGAGCATGGAGTATCAACATCCTCGAGTCGTTTTGTTGTAGGGTCATCCTTGATCACAGAGTATCAACATCCTCGAGTCGTGTTGTTGTAGGGTCATCCTTCAGCACGGAGTATCAACATCCTCGAGTCGTGTTGTTGTAGGGTTATCCTTGAGCATGGAGAATCAACATCCTCGAGTCGTGTTGTTGTAGTGTCATCATTGAGCATGGAGTATTAACATCCTCGAGTCGTGTTGTTGTAGGGTCATCCTTGAGCATGGAGAATCAACATCCTCGAGTCGTGTTGTTGTAGGGTTATCCTTGAGCATGGAGAATCAACATCCTCGAGTCGTGTTGTTGTAGGGTCATCCTTGAGCATGGAGTATCAACATCCTCGAGCCGTGTTGTTGTAGGGTCAACCATGAGCATGGAGTATCAACATCCTCTAGTCGTTTTGTTGTAGGGTCATCCTTGAGCATGGAGTATTAACATCCTCGAGTCGTGTTGTTGTAGGGTCATCCTTGAGCATGGAGAATCAACATCCTCGAGTCGTGTTGTTCTAGGGTCATCCTTGAGCATGGAGAATCAGCATCCTCGAGTCGTGTTGTTGTAGGGTCATCCTTGAGCATGGAGTATCAACAACCTCGAGTCGTGTTGTTGTAGGGTCATCCTTGAGCATAGAGTATCAACATCCTCGAGTCGTTTTGTTGTAGGGTCATCCTTGATCACAGAGTATCAGCATCCTCGAGTCGTGTTGTTGTAGGGTCATCCTTCAGCACGGAATATCAACATCCTCGAGTCGTTTTGTTGTAGGGTCATCCTTGAGCATGGAGTATCAACATCCTCGAGTCGTTTTGTTGTAGTATCATCACTGAGCATGGAGTGTTAACATCCTCGAGTCGTGTTGTTGTAGGGTCATCCTTGAGCATGGAGAATGAACATCCTCGAGTCGTGTTGTTGTAGGGTCATCCTTCAGCATGGAGAATCAACATCATCGAGTCGTGTTGTTGTAGGGTCATCCTTCAGCATGGAGAATCTACATCCTCGAGTCGTGTTGTTGTAGGGTCATCCATGAGCATGGAGTATCAACATCCTCGAGTCGTTTTGTTGTAGGGTCATCCTTGAGCATGGAGTATTAACATCCTCGAGTAGTGTTGTTGTAGGGTCATCCTTGAGCATGGAGAGTCAACATCCTCGAGTCGTGTTGTTGTAGTGTCATCCTTGAGCATGGAGAATCAACATCCTCGAGTCGTGTTGTTGTAGGGTCATCACTGAGCATGGAGAATCAACATCCTCGAGTCGTTTTGTTGTAGGGTCATCCTTGAGCATGGAGTATCAACATGCTCGAGTCGTTTTGTTGTAGGGTCATCCTTCAGCACGGAGTATCAACATCCTCGAGTCGTTTTGTTGTAGTGTCATCACTGAGCATGGAGTATTAACATCCTCGAGTCGTGTTGTTGTAGGGTCATCCTTGAGCATGGAGAATCAACATCCTCGAGTCGTGTTGTTGTAGGGTCATCCTTGAGCATGGAGTATCAACATCCTCGAGTCGTTTTGTTGTAGGGTCATCCTTCAGCACGGAGTATCAACATCCTCGAGTCGTTTTGTTGTAGTGTCATCACTGAGCATGGAGTATTAACATCCTCGAGTCGTGTTGTTGTAGGGTCATCCTTGAGCATGGAGAATCAACATCCTCGAGTCGTTTTGTTGTAGGGTCATCCTTGATCACAGAGTATCAACATCCTCGAGTCGTGTTGTTGTAGGGTCATCCTTCAGCACGGAGTATCAACATCCTCGAGTCGTGTTGTTGTAGGGTTATCCTTGAGCATGGAGAATCAACATCCTCGAGTCGTGTTGTTGTAGTGTCATCATTGAGCATGGAGTATTAACATCCTCGAGTCGTGTTGTTGTAGGGTCATCCTTGAGCATGGAGAATCAACATCCTCGAGTCGTGTTGTTGTAGGGTTATCCTTGAGCATGGAGAATCAACATCCTCGAATCGTGTTGTTGTAGGGTCATCCTTGAGCATGGAGTATCAACATCCTCGAGCCGTGTTGTTGTAGGGTCAACCATGAGCATGGAGTATCAACATCCTCTAGTCGTTTTGTTGTAGGGTCATCCTTGAGCATGGAGTATTAACATCCTCGAGTCGTGTTGTTGTAGGGTCATCCTTGAGCATGGAGAATCAACATCCTCGAGTCGTGTTGTTCTAGGGTCATCCTTGAGCATGGAGAATCAGCATCCTCGAGTCGTGTTGTTGTAGGGTCATCCTTGAGCATGGAGTATCAACAACCTCGAGTCGTGTTGTTGTAGGGTCATCCTTGAGCATAGAGTATCAACATCCTCGAGTCGTTTTGTTGTAGGGTCATCCTTGATCACAGAGTATCAACATCCTCGAGTCGTGTTGTTGTAGGGTCATCCTTCAGCGCGGAATATCAACATCCTCGAGTCGTTTTGTTGTAGGGTCATCCTTGAGCATGGAGTATCAACATCCTCGAGTCGTTTTGTTGTAGTATCATCACTGAGCATGGAGTGTTAACATCCTCGAGTCGTGTTGTTGTAGGGTCATCCTTGAGCATGGAGAATGAACATCCTCGAGTCGTGTTGTTGTAGGGTCATCCTTCAGCATGGAGAATCAACATCATCGAGTCGTGTTGTTGTAGGGTCATCCTTCAGCATGGAGAATCTACATCCTCGAGTCGTGTTGTTGTAGGGTCATCCATGAGCATGGAGTATCAACATCCTCGAGTCGTTTTGTTGTAGGGTCATCCTTGAGCATGGAGTATTAACATCCTCGAGTAGTGTTGTTGTAGGGTCATCCTTGAGCATGGAGAGTCAACATCCTCGAGTCGTGTTGTTGTAGTGTCATCCTTGAGCATGGAGAATCAACATCCTCGAGTCGTGTTGTTGTAGGGTCATCACTGAGCATGGAGAATCAACATCCTCGAGTCGTTTTGTTGTAGGGTCATCCTTGAGCATGGAGTATCAACATCCTCGAGTCGTTTTGTTGTAGGGTCATCCTTCAGCACGGAGTATCAACATCCTCGAGTCGTTTTGTTGTAGTGTCATCACTGAGCATGGAGTATTAACATCCTCGAGTCGTGTTGTTGTAGGGTCATCCTTGAGCATGGAGAATCAACATCCTCGAGTCGTGTTGTTGTAGGGTCATCCTTGAGCATGGAGTATCAACATCCTCGAGTCGTTTTGTTGTAGGGTCATCCTTCAGCACGGAGTATCAACATCCTCGAGTCGTTTTGTTGTAGTGTCATCACTGAGCATGGAGTATTAACATCCTCGAGTCGTGTTGTTGTAGGGTCATCCTTGAGCATGGAGAATCAACATCCTCGAGTCGTGTTGTTGTAGGGTTATCCTTGAGCATGGAGAATCAACATCCTCGAGTCGTGTTGTTGTAGGGTCATCCTTGAGCATGGAGTATCAACATCCTCGAGCCGTGTTGTTGTAGGGTCAACCATGAGCATGGAGTATCAACATCCTCGAGTCGTTTTGTTGTAGGGTCATCCTTGAGCATGGAGT
Organism: Sinohyriopsis cumingii; assembly: GCA_028554795.2. NCBI lineage: Eukaryota > Metazoa > Mollusca > Bivalvia > Unionida > Unionidae > Sinohyriopsis > Sinohyriopsis cumingii. The sequence continues at coordinate 90,084,885 of CM068824.1, forward strand.
ATTAACATCCTCGAGTCGTGTTGTTGTAGGGTCATCCTTGAGCATGGAGAATCAACATCCTCGAATCGTGTTGTTGTAGGGTCATCCTTGAGCATGGAGAATCAACATCCTCGAATCGTGTTGTTGTAGGGTCATCCTTGAGCATGGAGTATCAACAACCTCGAGTCGTGTTGTTGTAGGGTCATCCTTGAGCATGGAGTATCAACATCCTCGAGCCGTGTTGTTGTAGGGTCAACCATGAGCATGGAGTATTAACATCCTCGAGTCGTGTTGTTGTAGGGTCATCCTTGAGCATGGAGAATCAACATCCTCGAATCGTGTTGTTGTAGGGTCATCCTTGAGCATGGAGAATCAACATCCTCGAATCGTGTTGTTGTAGGGTCATCCTTGAGCATGGAGTATCAACAACCTCGAGTCGTGTTGTTGTAGGGTCATCCTTGAGCATGGAGTATCAACAACCTCGAGTCGTGTTGTTGTAGGGTCATCCTTGATCACAGAGTATCAACATCCTCGAGTCGTGTTGTTGTAGGGTCATCCTTCAGCACGGAATATCAACATCCTCGAGTCGTTTTGTTGTAGGGTCATCCTTGAGCATGGAGTATCAACATCCTCGAGTCGTTTTGTTGTAGTATCATCATTGAGCATGGAGTATTAACATCCTCGAGTCGTGTTGTTGTAGGGTCATCCTTGAGCATGGAGAATGAACATCCTCGAGTCGTGTTGTTGTAGGGTCATCCTTCAGCATGGAGAATCAACATCATTGAGTCGTGTTGTTGTAGGGTCATCCTTCAGCATGGAGAATCTACATCCTCGAGTCGTGTTGTTGTAGGGTCTTACTTCAGCATTTAGCTCATCAGAGAAAGGAAAGCTAATATTTGACCTCCTTATGGCAAGGCAATTAGTAAAAACAGAATTTATTTTCGTACTTTTGCTTTGATTTGTGTAACAGCTTGCATACATTTTCTTAAATATTACTGTAATTCGGAAATTGTTAATCTCGATTATTGTTTTTACAACTTGTAATTGTAAACAATCAACATTCGCTACTGTTGTCTAAGTCAAGCAGACAACATTTTTAACACCTGAAGTATTTATCGGTTTCATAAGTTCAAAATAATGATCTGAAAATTTAATTTAAATCTCCACTTTCAAACTGCATGCTTAAACTGAAATCTTTGAGAATACCAAACCATTATTGAGGCAAGGACATATCATTCAACATTATAGACACGTTAAAACAAGGACATATCATTCAACATTATATACACGTTAAAACAAGGACATATCCTCGCTATTTCAGAGCATATAATTATTTGTGTCAAGGAGTTACGGAGTAGTTGATACGTAGTTGAGATTGAAGATTTAATCTCAAATTCGATTCCAGATTTTCATGATCTCTAGGCCAAGTTATTTTTAATCTGCAGTTGGTTTTGAAATTATTTTTAATATCTCAGAACTGTCAGACACTGTCTCTAATTTTGTCCAAAGGGTATACCTGTAATCTTTTGATTATTTTTCTTACTACATTAGGGTATTTCCATGTGGACGTTGTATCATTAATTTATCATTTCTAACCAGATTACGAACAGGGGGTCCCGTACACTTTCATCTTATGCGCGTTTCAAACCAAATGGGTGTTTCTTTATTAGCACAGCGACCTATTTTCAAGCCTATACATTTCAGACAATAGATATGATGTATTTTGCCGTCTTCTAAAACTCTGAATAGTTCATAAATTTGCATACCCTTGGGAGTTAAATCTGTTTTTGAACATATGTGTGTAAGAGTTACATCTTTTCATTTTGTTCAATGACAAAGTTCTTTTTTATATCCTTGATGCTTTTCTTTTTCAAAATCGAAAGGCTGTTACAAACAAGCGGGAGGATAAGCTAAGACCATATTGTTTTTTTTAACATAGCCGCTGGATACTATATCAGATTAGCTGGGACACAGTTTATATGCATTTCGCATTTACTTATACATTTTACGTGTAATTCAGAGGCCAGACGCCCTTGACCTTTCTAAGACGTCCAGTTTAGGCTACGTAATTGTATTTCCGGCATCTACTGAATTTCAGCGGCAGTATATTTGCTATAAAATGTTTGTTTTGATCCAAAAGAAGCAAACACCAAGTTATAACTGTTACGTGTTAGCACTATTGCACCAGAAGCGTCTTGAGCAACGTGCTATGGTTTGTTAAAACCGCGCATTAATATGAATATGATATGGGGGTTGTGGGCTTCTATGACAAGTACATAAGTTCTCTGCATAAGAAAATAGAAACACAAAACATTTTATGTGATTACTGTGCTTAATCGGTGGATGCCATTTAAAAAATAACAATAAATGATTAATATATCTTATAACGATAACTTCTAACTTTCATCAGTTCTAACATGGAAAAGTTCTATGTTAGCCAATGGTGCGATACAAATACACAACTCTAAAGAAGCATAAAATTACTGCGAGGAGATTTCTAATTCATAGTTTTCTTGGAAATTTATATCTTCTGTCCAAGAACTATTGCAAATGTTGATATTACTAATACAATGTTATGCTGCGAAGAACTCTTCTTGCAGAATACCACGTGGACTGATGCTTGAACATTCTGATTATTAAGTAAAGGCGTTTTCATTTGCAATTGAATTATAACGTTTGATTCAACTGGGTGTTTGACAAAATTTGAAGAAAGCACGATTAACATGACACATTTTTAGTTGTTGCTAGCTTTGCGGTAGCTCTTGAGACAGGTTTTGGAGTTTTAGCTTTAACAAATCATCTGCATTAAGTAACGAGACAATATTTCAAGCCAGATTGCTTGATTTAGTAATTTCTTAATGCTTTCTATAACTGGATCTGTTTCTTTCTTATTTATTTGCAAAAATAATTTCCCGGAAACATGTTGACTTTGGGATGAAATTAACAAAGTACCTACTTCTAAAGTATACATCTGCTTATATGTCTTTCCTTACAGTCCGTAATTATGTTTCTAAAAATTTCGTTTTCTTAATTTGAACTACTCTCTTGCTTTGTGGGAAGAGCCTTCTCAAACACATACCACAGCTAAAATAGGTGTCATGCTTGCAAGAAAATTCAATATATACACCATTTATGCATACAAATACGGCTTATTTAGGATACCAAGCTCATGCCTAATAATTTTCATTATCTTTCGGCGGGTATTAAGAACGAAGAACCGATTATACCCGAATATATAAACTTTGGCGGATTAATATTCACACAAGAATGTGCTGTGCAAAAAGTGATGAAAAGAAGTAAAATGTAAATAAGGAAATAAGTCATTTTATATTATGTATTTCAGGAATGTTTCGGAATTTTCTTCAGTATTAACAATACCGACCACAACTGAACTTTCAATATGGAATGTTCGATAGCCATCGGCATGGCCGGCGCCAGACTATCTGGCGCCCTAGGCAAGGTTAGATTCTGGCGCCCCCCCCCCCCCCCCGAAAATATCAATTTCTAAATTTATAAACAATTCCGGTCAGCCTGGTGTTTCAGTCAGACTGAATCTATCCGATTATTTGTCCCTGTATGAAATAAACCAGGATAAAAAAACGACCCTCAATAAAACGGAAATTTATTTATTTATTTTTCAAAACTGTTGTTGATTTGGAGAAAATGCGCCCCCTGAAATCAGCGCTCTAGGCGGCTGCCTAGTTTGCCTATATGGTAGTGCCGGCCCTGGCTATCGGGCTACATGTATGCATGTAATATGACTCAGTCATGGGAGCGGGTCTACCGGAAGAATACCAATATAGCACCACCACCACCACCCCATCACATGGCATGATGATGTTTCCCGCATGCATTGAACATTGTGCCCAGCGGATTTTACATATATAACACTCGTTCCATCTCGCTTAGTTTTCACGCAACACGATAATTACAATGAAACAGCATAATACTATCTCAATGCCGTGATCTATTGCGCGTGAAATGCAACATCAAATTGCTCACTTTAACTTATATAATAAAATTACAATAACTGACCGTGTTTTTTGGCTATAGCATACTCACATACACTATTAGGCCTCATCGATACATACATACATACATACATACATACATACATACATACATACATACATACATAGATACATAGATACATACATACATACACACATACACACATACATACATACATACATACATACACACATACATACATACATACATACACACATACATACATACATACATACATGCATGCATACATGCATACAGACATAGATACATACATACATACATGCACAAGATTCATCTTGGATTACTCTGATAAAGATTTTTTATTGATGATTATTACAATCAAAAACAGCCTGCATTATGTATGGAGCAACTGTTATGCTAACTGAGCCCTGTGTACTGTTGTTATGATAAACAGCACTTAATCCCAGCGCCACCAGACAGATACAAGACAAAACGCATATCTCTCCTAATGGTTAAATCGATATGGACGCTCTGCAGCTGTGAGTATTCACCTGGTTTTGACCTATTGAATTTCTGGCCACTCATGGTGGAGAGGATTAATCATAATAAAAGGTTTTGATGCATGAGAGTTACGAAAACCGAGTACCGTATTTTCTCGTAAATATCATGTATCCAGCAGCGAAGAGTTAAGCCCATGACTTGCTGGCGTACGAACACTCGTGATTTTGACCAGGGAGAGAGTATCCTATATTCGGTGCGTTATAATAATTTAGCCTACTCAGTGACAATGTACTTTTCCCCATCTACTCCAATTTCTTCCAACCCACTAAGTCGGCTTCACATAAGTACCGTACTGTGTTGTGATCGGTAAATACTGAAATACCTCCACGCCTTGAATGATCACGATTGGGCATTGAGGCACGGTCTCACCAGCTGAGGGTGCTACAATACAATACAATACAATACAATACCGTTACATATCAGCATGCACGTACGCATGCGCTTAAATAGCCACAAACAAAGGGCCTAATATCAAAGTTCCGTTTGTTCTTCTTGAGATTCTTGAGATGACGTAAAGCGACATCAGCACAGAAACAATTCCTCGTTTGCACGTCTGCCATCTATTGCTCGTATTTTCCTGCTTATTGTTTAAAGGTATACCTGGCTATATTAACTAAGCCTAAATATAGTTATTTTAGGTGATATAAAGGATGTGCTGACAATGACATGATTAATTGTGTCATTATAATAGTGTCACGTTCCCTTTCAAATAAATCTAAAGACAATGGACAATGAAAACTGTCTATTCATATAAAAATGGATGTTCTGCGAATGACATTACACCATTATCAATTAAACCCAACAATTTTCACAACATTTAATTCCTGAAACGTATAACGTCTTTTTGATGTTCAATTTTTCAGGTGAAAACTGTCGTATACTGGAATACATTTCGTCTCATAAGACTAAAAATTAGATCTCCATCTGCCAACGTAGGATGCTTTTTACAAGTCAGAATTGTTCAGCACCAGTTTAAGTTCATGTTGTTAAGCTGTAAGAAAGCTTTCAAAATAGTTGAAATACGTTATTATTCCACGCCTATTACTAACAAATGAACGTTACGACACCTGCACTCATAACAAATAATATTCAAGTATCCTAATTCACACTTTTCTAAGCAAATTTGACGAAAGGCAGACCAAAACAAAATTTTTGATGCACAGTAATAATATGAAGCAAAGCATCTGCGTCACCTGGTACAAACTAAAGACAAAAATAAAGCCGAGTCATGCCAAATTAATAATTTCTTAACAACATATGCTCCCACTGGCCCGATGTTGAAAATTGCTTTTCTTTTTCTTAAAATATGGAACTCTGGACTGGAATCAGATTGCAATATGCATGCAGACGGATAGATGCATTACTTTAAGATGACAGAAAATTAGATTGATGGGACGTGTGCCTGATACCGATGGAAGTTAAGTTATGTTTTGACAGACATATTTATTTCCAAACAATGAATGAGAAAGATTTAATAGTTTGAATGGATTATGAGATGCCACCAACCGTATCCAAATACATGTTTTTCTTCTACTTAATAAACCAACAATAGCTGCAGGTGTGAATTAGTATATAATAATTAAATTAGCAATCTAATGTGAACTATTAATTGCAGCTGACTTTTGTGTGACATACTCTAAATTTGTGTGATCAATACTGAAGTTAAGCAATGCGTATTGTGTTTAGATAACATATAGTCTATCCTTATTCCTATCCTAAATCAACGGCCATTAGTTCTCTTATTCTGAAAATGTAATTTGTTTACCTTTCATGGATAGGTTGAGATATATAAAGGGTTATTCAGATATCATATTGTTTGCTTCATCTACCCGTCTGTATACCTGCCAGGTAATCTGTATCGTACCACATTGAATGTCGTCCATTAATCAATGTGTCACTGACAACAAAGGTTTAAATTGCAACCTGACGCCGAATATATAACACCTTTAAACTTGCTAACACGCTTTCTAACCATATATTGTCGTTATTTTATTGTATTATTAACTTGAAAAGCCTGCCACAGAGAAGCCTGTATTGCATTACATTATTCTTTGTACCTTGGTTAGAAATGTTATCGCATAATGTTTATCCTCAAGACACATTATGTAAAGTCATTTGAAGTCAAATTAATGCAGATCGTTACAAAATGTTAACATACACTACCTTCTCTAGCCTTTTTTATAGTTTTACAATATTTAGACTCTTGTTGCGTATCTCCTCCCTTTCATTTATAATTGCATGTAAATTCAATGGTTATTCTCAGTTGGACTGTTATTGGGTTCCCTTCTAGTTGCCTTCCATGGAGTTCATCAATTAGATTCGTCTTTTACTTCATAAGACGGAGAAGTTGATTTGCCTTCAAATTCGCAAATTGTTTCGCACGTACTTTAGAGACAATTTTAACTCTTTATGTGGTCATATATTCTAGGTATGATTTTTTTAAAAATAATATGGTATTAATTCTATTGTTCTTGAAAACCCCATTAACATCATAGAAAAGTGAATTCATTCGGAAATTCATTTTTAAAGACTATCATGTTACATGAATAGCAGTATTCACGAACATGTTTTGAACCAAAAACGTTAACATATTTGGATCAAAAACGTTGTAACATTTTAAACAACGAATAAACAAATGTTTCCTTAGTGCTGTGTGCATATAGATGATCTCGTCGTTACCACGTCTTTAGTTTCTCCTAAACTGCAAGCTGTAATAATGTTCTCGTTCCTAATACACTCGTGTTTTGTGATTCAAATGCATTCGAGCAAAATGTAATTTTAGATGAATACTATACTGGAAATTTAAATGCTTATCTAAATTACAAAACTATCTTTCCGTCAAAAGAATGTATGAATACTTTGGAGAGATGATGCAAGGTTCTTGCTCATATCTATTTACTTATTTAATGTCCAAACGTTAACACAATACTTCTTTGAGCCATATAAATCTCTAGACCAGAAATCACAGAAAACTACAGGGATGTGCAATGCTGTTATAACGCCAGAACAATGTATTAATCTGTGAAAACATGAAAAATAAAGGTATTGTTTCCAAAATAGATTACAATATTATTTTGCTCATATGGTGTATAAAACCAAATATCCCATTATGCAAGTGGGCAGAAATGCATTTATAATATAAAAAGTCATTCTTAAAATTAATTGTGGAATACATACAAAGATTGGATAAAAAAAAATATTCTCTTCTCTTACAAAAATTGGTGAAATATATTTAGGAGTAAAATAGTGTTGACAACACTTCACATGTTTTATTTGTAATGTCTTGTCAGATTTTATAGATGTCGTCAATACACCTATCATTCGTCTGTCATTTCACCGTAATAGTTTTATTTTTTCCCTAAATGCAGCTGGCGATATTGCTCGCAGACGTGATGCATTGTCTAGCGTTAGTTTCCAATATCATTCAAAAGTCTAACTAGGATAATGAAAACAAATAAGCTGTAGTTCTACTACTCTTTAAATCTGTAGATATGTTACTCAATAACTGTAGCGTCAGGAAGACAAGCGTGTTGTCCTTGATATTTGTCACAATCATATTTAGTTTGCGTAGTTTCTATTAGTTCCATGCTTGCAGCACGTTCACGTTTGCTTGTGCATCAATGTTAACTTGTCTATCGATGACCATACACGTGTTTGTCGGTGGAAAATCAATTAATGGAAAACAGATAGTCTATAAAGTAATGAAACAATGTGCGTTTGCATGTCATGTTCAGTTACTCAAACGACCCTCACAGTAGCCTGCTTTCTTTTTTACATATACTAATTTAATGCCATTTCCTCGACACATGGAATTTTCCTAATTAATTAAAACCGCTTCATCTGCTAGCATTAACATAATTGTTTCATTTTCGCTCTCACTTAGAATCAGTCATGCTTCGGGGTAATTAGTTTAGTATCACATAATGTATAAAAACTATATTAAATGACTGATGCGTTTAACTATATGTTCATGCGCTATGGAGACACAATTTATTTCGGTTGATTGCTCATGTGATGGTTCCATTGATAAAACCAATGGTAACGAAACAAATTATGCAGATAGGGGACAGACGATCACGTTAACTCACCACGTCCTATTGATGTACACGAGGATTACTCAGTTTAAATCCATATGTCAAATTGATGTTCACTGAAACTACTCGATTTAATTCACTTTCATACTGATGTTCACTGGGACTACTCAATTTAACTCACGATGTCATAATAACGTTTACTGGGACTACTCAATTTAACTCACTATGTCACTTCTATGTCCTCTAGGATTACTCCGTTAAACAAACTATGCCTGATTGATGCTTAATGGGAATATTCAACTGAACTCACTATGTTAAATTGATATTCACTGGGCCTACTCAATTTAACTCACGATGTCATACTGATGTTTACTGGAACTACTCAATTTAACTCACGATGTTATACTGATGTTTACTGGAACTACTCAATTTAACTCACGATGTTATACTGATGTTTACTGGAACTACTCAATTTAACTCAAGATAGTTATACTGAAGTTTACTGGAACTACTCAGTTTAACTCACGATGTCATACTAGTTTAACTCACTATGTCATACTTATGTGTACTGGGACTACTCAAAGAATGTACTGTTAAATATTCCAAACTGATTTTCCAAACTAAACAGTAGCAGAATATCGATCCAAAGAGCAAAACTGAGAGACCAACCTTCTTCCCACATCGCACAACTATGGTAAAATGAAGGACGATTGTTTTGCAGTATTCTCACGTAGACGGAATTAGCTGCCGCTCGATAATTCTCAGGTTTTGTTTATTTTACTCGCCTATTGTATGCTCACAGAGAGGGGATGTAAAGAAATAAACTGTTTAACTAGGTTAAGTATTCGTTGAAGACTCTTTTATTTACAGTTTTATTTTAAATATACATGATCTAATGTGTCTATTATTGGTTTCAATAATGGTGCTTTGTTCTGAAAATTGTTTTCGCCTTTCGAAGGTCTTAAGTTTGATTCCTAATAGAATACTTGTAAGTCAACTCATTATTTATTTAGTTTGCCTACCACTCTAAAGTCAAATCAAACAAGATCACTTTTGTGCAAGTTGTCAAGTTAATCGGTCCATGAAATTTGATATACAGCCCATTTTGCTCAAATCATCAATTTGCAACCAAAACTTTTGTCTTCTAGGTTGTTATTTTTTTGTTTCGAAACTCGTCATAGTGGATAAATAGCTGTGTTTGTTTGTTTGTTTCATTATTTCTTTCGTTTTAGATCGTTGGTCATCCGTATACTTTTCTCTTTCATAGCCATTTTGCTTGAACAATAAACATTAAAAGTTATTGTAACAATATAGTCACAAAGGCCATGCTTATATGTGCCAACAATAATTTTACTTGACATAATTTAGTGTGCCACATACAATACTCTGCTACATTTCAACTGAAGACAAATCCGTCGTCTGTGACTTTTTAACGTTTCCCTCGTGAAATTACTCGTCAGTTTTTTAATTTTGTGATTTGTAAGTTGAAATAAACTGACTGATTTTGTCTTATTTAATCTAGAAAAAAATCTACAATGTTCCTCAATAATTTCGGTAAGAAGAAAGCAATGTATTTAAAAGTGGATGGATGGTTGGCTTGTCGGTGTGTTGATTGGGTTGATTCGCTCACTATTTACTTTGGTTCGTTGGTGAAATCTTTGGCAGTCAGATTGATTTAAGTCATGAATGTCATTTCCGTCTTTCCGGAAAAACGGCTTTTACGATAAATTTTGATTGGATAAAATCCCAGTTTGTCCTGTATAGTAAGTACAGACTGTTTTATACGTAACATGCCGACTGGCTAGAGAGGTCCACGTCTCTGATCACTTAGAAATTATCGGTCCTAGCGGACACTTGAGTGGATTATCTCACATTAGAGAACATCAGTAGTGATAATGCTTTGTTTCCTGTTTTTATTTCTCCAAGTTTCTTTCTGCATTCGTTGACTTTCAAGTATTCAATCAACATATGAAAATGCATGCGCGAGGCACTGTGTCATAGCTCTCCGTTAAAAGTATTTTCATTAAACATATACAATAGTGACGAATCCTGCGATCATAATGACGTATAAAATGATGTATATAGATCTTCAAACCCTTTTCAGGAAATACACCCCCACCTCCGATTATTACTTCATACATTAATGGTTTTCTAAAAGGCATCCATTTAGTCCAGCTAAACGACGTGAAGCTTTTCAGGAAAAATAAAAACTTACTTGCCATTTAATTTAATCTACACATGCCACCACTGTGTTTGTTTCAATTAAATCAAATTTTCCTAATATGCTTATTTAATGTACATATTTAATGTGATGGTTATAATTTAAGAGCTTTTAGAAATGCGTTAATTTTGACTGATCATAAATGATAGAGAATTAATTAAGATAAATTGTTGTTTTACCAGCTATAATGGCCTAACAGTGTTATATTGGCCTGTACGTCACCAGTGTCAAATATCAGAGAACAGTTTCTGTCATAATCATAGAAATTCATATTCTAAATTATAAAAAAGGCGAGAAAATTGCGCTTAGACATTTTATTGCCTTTCTTTAAGTTTCGTATTCGCTTTCTATTATAAATTTTAATAAATGCTTTAAAGCGATTGAATCAGCCTTTAACGACCTCATGAATACATGATTTCAAGCGATTGAATCAAACTTTAATGATCTCATGGATACATGATTTCAAGCGATTGAATCAACCTTTAAGGACCTCATGCATACATGATTTCAAGCGATTGAATCAACCTTTAATGATCTCATGGATACATGATTTCAAGCGATTGAATCAGCCTTTAACGACCTCATGGATACATGATTTCAAGCGATTGAATCAACCTTTAATGATCTCATGGATACATGATTTCAAGCGATTGAATCAACCTTTAAGGACCTCATGGATACATGATTTCAAGTGATTGAATCAACCTTTAATGATCTCATGGATACATGATTTCAAGTGATTGAATCAACCTTTAATGATCTCACGGATACATGATTTCAAGCGATTGAATCAACCTTTAAGGACCTCATGCATACATGATTTCAAGCGATTGAATCAACCTTTAATGATCTCATGGATACATGATTTCAAGCGATTGAATCAACCTTTAAGGATCTCATGGATACATGATTTCAAGCGATTGAATCAAACTTTAATGATCTCATGTATACATGATTTCAAGCGATTGAATCAACCTTTAAGGATCTCATGGATACATGATTTCAAGCGATTGAATCAACCTTTAAGGACCTCATGGATACATGATTTCAAGCGATTGAATCAACCTTTAACGATCTCATGGATACATGATTTCAAGTGATTGAATCAGCCTTTAATGATCTCATGGATACATGATTTCAAGTGATTGAATCAGCCTTTAACAACCTCATGGATACATGATTTCAAGCTATTGAATCAACCTTTAAGGAACCTTTAATGATCTCATGTATACATATTTCAAGCGATTGAATCAACCTTTAATGATCTCATGGATACATGATTTCAAGCGATTGAATCAACCTTTAATGATCTCATGTATACATGATTTCAAGCGATTGAATCAACCTTTAATGATCTCATGGATACATGATTTCAAGCGATTGAATCAACTTTTAAGGACTTCATGCATACATGATTTCTAGCGACTGAATCAACCTTTAAGGACCTCATGGATACATGATTTCAAGTGATTGAATCAACCTTTAACGATCTCATGGATACATGATTTCAAGTGATTGAATAAACCTTTAAGGACCTCATGGATACATGATTTCAAGCTATATTAAGAGGTCGATGTCTTTTGTTAAAGCTGTTTCCTGCTAATGAAAAATTCACGTACTTCCCTTTCCGTACCTTGCAGATGGTAACCTTTTTTTCTTTTCTTCAGGAGTATTGTTTCTATTTAGGACATACTTTTTATATTGTGAAGCTATTTTTGCCTTTTTACGTCATTCTATTGTATTTAGGATCAATGATCCATACTTTGAGTATCCTGCTGTCATCTCGTTAGTAGATACTTTGTAATGGAATTGCTTATCTGATTTTGTATTCATAAAATAAATCGATGAAAAGACTTTGGCAATCAGTTAGACGATAACTGCATTTAAAACTCAATCAAAATCTCCAATTCATCTTATAACGTTATTAAGTCTGGGACTGATTCAGAAAACAGCTGTTTTACGTCTTGGCTTGATTCTATGCACAACTGTTGCTATGTTCTGGCCCTTATTCTGAGTACAACTCTTATTAAGTCTTGGCCCTGATTCTGAGTACAGCTGTTATTAAGTCTTGGCTCTGATTCTGAGTACAGCTGTTATTACGTCTTGGTCCTGATTCGGATAAGAACTGTTTGAGAATATATCTGAATTTCAATTGAAATATTTAGCCTCGTATCACATTGAAAGGTATTAAGCAATGGTGATGAATAAGCAGATGATTTGTAGAGTAAAATTAAAGCTATAAATGACATACAAATTCTGAAACATTTTTCGGAAAGACTTTCATAATAGCACATCGGCAAAATTTGGTATTTCGATTGTTTTGTATGCATTTTGTGTGTACATACCTTGTTAGACAACGTTCTCCAGAACGAAATTGGGATGTTTGGGAGATTCGAAGACTAACTGGTAAAACAAAAGGTTTGATTGACACAAAATATTAAAGAGTTAATCATTCGTTAAACATTTTTTATGAGATATTGACAGGAAATAAATCCATCGATACCATTAATATAAAAGCAGTATTAACCACAAGAAGTTGTATTTGCTGGCTAACAATTGGAAACATTCATAAATTAATTCATATATTATTTTTTAAGAATCCCACTAAACAGAGAAATGTTAATTAGCCACAATTAAATATAAATATGTTACAAATTAATCAGTTGGCAATTACATCAACAAGATACACAGACAAAGGCTCATCAGAGAAATGTTGTTTATTCATGCATCTGCATGACTGATAATTTCTCTCCAACAGAAACCCGTCTACTAGTATAACAAAGAGGTACATCTGAAAGGGACTGTCTTTAAGGATTGCGCAAAAATTACAATTGTTCTTCGTACAATTTATAACGTAGAAGAAGAAAAAAAACCCACCACTAATTTGAAAAGAACAAACGAGACATTAGTCCCAATCGTTACCGTGAGATTAAGATGAACTAATCCTCTTGTAATATAACGTAAAATGACAATAAGGAAGATATTTTATTTCTGAACTTGACGGCAACATTGCCATATGAATGATCGATTACACCGGTTTTGTGTATTTGTCACGCGATATCTAGATCTTTCGCATAAGCGACAAGCGATGTACAAGATATATCAGGAGATACTGCAACAAAGTGAAAAAATTCAGCTTCAGACAGCTTTCTTAACTTGCCTTTTTCCTGAATTAATCTTGCATTCAGCAGTTTAACACAAAAAGTAAATTTTCAACTCCAGCAGAATACAATGCACGGTCCATTTCAGCAATGAGATCTTACGAGACTTAAACATGAAAATAGTCTTTTCTGTCAATTTTATCCAGTTTAACAAGAAATTATCGTTGTTTTTGTAACTTTCACTTTGACATGGAATTTGTGGAAAGATTTATTCTCCGTACTTAATTATATTGGACTCCAATAAAGGGTTTAATGCTGAGTGTGTATTTAGTATTTAGCCTAGGTTGTTACATGTTTTGGTTGTTGTTTTTGTCTTAAAGTGCAAATCTGTTTGTATGGACTGTACTGATCCAGATGCTGCTGTAATCTAATTTTACATGCAAACTGAAAACAAATATGCAGGATTATGTCCAGTCCTATACTGAGTAGCAGCCCAAATATTTGATTCTCTTTAACAAAATCGCATCTTGGTTCCTATTCATTAATCAAAGTAAAGGAGTCTAGACGGCCAATTTCACGATCAGAAAATCAACATTGAAAACATTTCGCGAAGCATCGATTCATATCTCTTTGTAACAAAATCTGAGGACTTACATGAAATTATAATATCGAATGCCGTTGTATTTGTCCAATAAATAGAGTGTCATGCAATTACTTCGTACTCCTAGACGTAATTGAAATTGATTCTTATATACATTGTTGTAAGTAGAGCTTTAAATTAACAAACTCTTTATTTAACCATAATAGCTTTGATATGCACTACTTCGAATTAATGCCAAGCAAACCGAATGCAACCAATGAATGACAAGTATGTGCTTCATATACACTCGTCTTCTCCCAGACATAACTTTGGTGAATAACGCCGCTGCTAGGCACAGACCGTTTGACCTAACGTCAGCCTCATCATGGTATGAACTGCTAGGCACAGACCGTTTGACCTAACGTCAGCCTCATCATGGTATGCACTGCTAGGCACAGACCGTTTGACCTAACATCAGCCTCATCATGGTATGCACTGTTAGGCACAGACCGTTTGACCTAACGCCAGCCTCATCATGGTATGCACTGCTAGGCACAGACCGTTTGACCTAACATCAGCCTCATCATGGTATGCACTGCTAGGCACAGACCGTTTGACCTAACGCCAGCCTCATCATGGTATGCACTGCTAGGCACAGACCGTTTGACCTAACGTCAACCTCATCATGGTGTGCTCTTTAAGTCATTGTATGTTAAACAATGGGAAATGCGATTAAGCATTTAGGCGATCTATTTACTTCCAGTTAAGATTGGTTAGAACTATACTTACACCTACATCATACTTTCGTGTTAGTTCCATCGGTCTTTTGACAGGAAAACGCTGATAGTTTAGAAGGACTGACAGACAAATACCTAATGGTAGCCAGTTACGCAAGATTAAAAAGGGGCAGATTATGTCATTCTGTAAATATTCCGTATACTATTTTGAAGGAAAACATGTCAGCGAAGAAGCACATTAAAATGGCTGGTGAACTTTGTGGGAGCTCATATAAGTTTATTGTCTTCAAAAACTGGACAGTACATCTTGATATTTGTTTTTTGTTACTTGAGCAAGCTGGCATACAAAAGTTATTGGAGTGACTTAATAATCTAACAATCAATAAGACAAATCAAAATAGGCTTTTCGTTCTAGCCGAAGTGAATTGGTTGTCACGTTTGTTATGTCAAACTATTGATTTGTATCATTTGATCACTCTGTTTCAATACACACTTTAGTGATTGTGCTCATATTCATCCTGTCACTATGTATTGCTTGAATTATCAAATGATTTAGATACTGCTGTCTAAATAAAGAACATACAACACACACACACACACACACACACACACACACACACACACACACACACATTGTACCAGAATCCGAAAGATTATATCAACATTCAACCACTGCCCTGAAGAAGAAAATGAGTAATTAAGACGCAATTAGATACTGCTGCTTGAAACATTTCTTTGAAACATTGATGGCCAAACATGTGGTTGCTGTAGATGCGCTAAGCGTTCTTTTCCTTCTCTAGCCCATTTTGGGCACATTTTGTAAACATTTAACGAAAGACGGGTATTCTGATAATTCAGCACGTCATCTAGTCTTCTCCAACATTTCTTCTATGATTTTACTGAAACTGTTAGCTAGATATGTGGCAGGTGTAGATGTGCAACAAGAATTTACTTTTTTCCTCTGGACCACTGTTAATGAACTTTTTTAATTTTGAAGAAATCGAATATTTTTTAAACTTCAGTTTGGTTTATCCTTGCAACTCTTCCCACACTACTTTAAGGATCTTTGTTAAACTTTGTAGGTGAGATATCTTGTATTATGTTGTCTTTTTAAAATCATATTTCTTTACTAATTGTCGACAAAGGGGGGGGGGGATCGAGATTTCAGCTTCTTTATTTAGTATTTAGGCAGTTCTGTGTGATGGTACTGCTGATGAAACATTCGCATCTTTCATTGTTCCAAATCTGACTCAAGATAGGTGGATAAACATAAGATAAACATGTTCAGACGAATATGATTGAAGTTCGTGGATCGGCGTGTACATTTACTTGTATGTTGGAGAATTTCTTTTTTAATCGATTGTCGTCGAAGTCAATTCATTACAATTATGCTTGGAATTTTTTGAAGTTATATTTTATTTTTGAAAGATTGACTTATCGTAGCACATAGAAGGACTTTGCTTATTCCATGCTTTATGACGTTATACTATTTTAGAAAGATTACAGAGTATTTGCTGTGAGCGTAAGGGTGATAGTTAAATACCTTCACTCACCACTGATCAATGCACACTCAAGTGTGATAGTACAATACCTTGACTCACTACTGATCAAGGGACACTCTATTTGTCCCAGGAACTAATCTTTATTTTAAGCTTCTTGTTGAACCTTATTTTCATGATACCCACATCACTACATTGCAACTGGTCATGCTTCCACGCTGTGAAGAGCTCAAAATGTCAGGGATCGGTGGAGCACAAAGTCAACCGGTATAAAAGAGGATTTGGGAAATTACAAGCTAAAATGCAGAGTGTCCTCCATGCCTAAATTTCATGTCCGTTCAAAATGAGACCAAATCAGTGCACATTTCGTGAATTTCTTCTGTTTCTAATGAATACGTGATAAACGAGCCCACTGAATGAACATAAGCTTTTCATCTGAATTTTCTTTGACCTTTAGGAAAGCTACATGACTCTTTAGTTAGATGTGTTGGTAAGTATTCTGGTATAATATCCTATCAGATCACATGTCCCTTATCTCTGTGTGACATGTATATTTTAGTCTAGTCTTGGCTGCTTTCATAACGATCGCCTTTAAGTGATTTATGTACAGTCTCGAAACTATACGAATAAAACACATTATGCAAACAGTCTTGAAACTATACGAAAAAGACACATTATGCAAACGGTCCTGAGACTATACGAATAAGACACATTATGCAAACAGTCTTGAGACTATACGGATAAGACACAGTATGCAAACAGTCTTGAGACTATACGAATAAGACACATTATGCAAACAGTCTTGAGACTATACGAATAAGACACACTATGCAAACAGTCTTGAGACTATACGAATAAGACACATTATGCAAACAGTCTTGAGACTATACGGATAAGACACATTATGCAGTCTTGAGACTATACGAATAAGACACATTATGCAGTCTTAAGACTATACGAATAAGACACATCATGCAAACAGTCTTGAGACTATACAGATAAGACACAGTATGCAAACAGTCTTGAGACTATACGAATAAGACACATTATGCAAACAGTCTTGAGACTATACGAATAAGACACATTATGCAAACA
Organism: Sinohyriopsis cumingii; assembly: GCA_028554795.2. NCBI lineage: Eukaryota > Metazoa > Mollusca > Bivalvia > Unionida > Unionidae > Sinohyriopsis > Sinohyriopsis cumingii. The sequence goes on from CM068824.1 coordinate 90,102,664, forward strand.
GTCTTGAGACTATACGAATAAGACAGTATGCAAACAGTCTTGAGACTATACGAATAAGACACATTATGCAAACAGTCTTGAGACTATACGAATAAGACACATTATGCAGTCTTGAGACTATACGGATAAGACACAGTATGCAAACAGTCTTGAGACTATACGAATAAGACACATTATGCAAACAGTCTTGAGACTATACAAATAAGACACATTATGCAGTCTTGAGACTATACGAATAAGACACATTATGCAAACAGTCTTGAGACTATACGAATAAGACACATTATGCAAACAGTCTTGAGACTATACGAATAAGACACATTATGCAAACAGTCTTGAGACTATACGAATAAGACACATTATGCAGTCTTGAGACTATACGGATAAGACACAGTATGCAAACAGTCTTGAGACTATACGAATAAGACACATTATGCAAACAGTCTTGAGACTATACGAATAAGACACATTATGCAGTCTTGAGACTATACGAATAAGACACATTATGCAAACAGTCTTGAGACTATACGAATAAGACACATTATGCAAACAGTCTTGAGACTATACGAATAAGACACATTATGCAAACAGTCTTGAGACTATACGAATAAGACACATTATGCAAACAGGCGAACATCGGAACATATACTGTTTAGTTGGATATACATGTAATTCAAGGTGGAGTCGATAGCTTTTAAATATATACCCCAGCTTTAATTCAGCTGGCATTAGATGATATAAACATAGCTAGTAAAAAACATGAATTATGGAATCCGAACGAGATCTATGATAAAGCTTAATTTGTTTGCATTAGCTTTTCTTTTAAACAAATGTGATTGTAATTTTTTTATTGCTTTCACACCCACCTTTGCCGCCTCAATCCCCCTCCCCCTCTCGCTAAAACGCCCATGTACTCGGCTTTCCTTTGTATTTTTACATCAATGATCAAACGTTATTTCTGGCCCATTTTTTATCCCTTTCTAGCTAAGTCCAGATCAGGTATGACCACAAGAACTGCTACACTTCTATAGTCAGTTTTTTTTTTTTTTTGCTGCTTCCTTGGTTGACTTGTTATTGAAATGCTCAGACTCCTCCATTCAGTCTCGACAAAATGCCATAGTAACTGACGTCCCTGCCACATTGAAAGGTTTTAAGATCCAGTAAGAAGGAACTATGAGTAATCTATATGACGACAAATACCTTTCAAAGTGAATGGATGTGCTAAACACGGAAAGCTCTGATCAATATGTTTGTTTTCCAGAGACATTTTGGTCTGTGACTGGGTTTATTACACGTTGTCTAAGCAGGATATGTACGTTACACTGTTGTTAAAAACCTGAAACTGAATCGACTTATCTGATCTTTATTTTGAAGATTCCGCCATTCGAGTCTTATATCAGATACAAAGGAGGTGTCGGGAACAATGCTGCGGCCTTGGGACATTGTTCGGAAATGTTTTTCGGACGAATATTTATTTGGGGTATTTAGACAGTTCATGCTGTAAATAACATTAAGCTCTCATCATCGGCCACTGTTCTACTCAGAAGTGTCTCAAGAATATTTGGTACAATGCACATTCTTTTCACTATTTTCGTGTTAAATTCATAATTATTTTTACAGACTTTGCCATGGAGACAAACATCAAGTCCAGCATGACAGGGACTGGAGCATATATAGACTTGATCTGCTGCCTGTCAGAATTTTAATCAATAATAAACGACAATATGTTTTATTGGTAAAAAAAATCAGGCCTGAGCTTAGTTCATATACTATCATCATTATCACGTTCTACAACGTTTCTCCAGGTATGTTCCTCCTTAGTAAATAATCTTAAACCTGATTCAACGGCATTGCCTTATTTACAGAAATATCAAATGTATCTTTATTACAGGTATTTATACTTGTTGTAAACCAATTATTATAGAGCTCACAATCATGGCTTCACTCCCGATGCTGATCTGAAATGTTGTGCATCTGATACGGAATTTAGATTCCTTGTCGTCAGTGACGGCGTCACTAAACGACGGTCGATGAGGGGAGTAGAGGGATGTAGTCAAAATAAGGAACAGTAGCAGCTACATAAAACTTGTCTTTCGATTATGAAATAATCGTTCCGATTGGATAATAGACACGCAATCATTAGATTAATTAGATCGGGTCGCTTAGATTGCTTCTCGTTAGATAACGGAAGAACAACCGATCACGCTCCATAGTACGGTCTTCGCGAGATCCGATGTTCTTCCACCATGTATAGTCCCAGTTTCTAAAACAAAGATTTCAACACACAATTACTGTGGAGAACCCCATCCAATGTCCCTGCACAATGTCCTGCAGGGAACATATTTTCTAAGCCAGAGCAAAAATGTAATGACTCTATCCTGACCGGCATTAATACAAGAATACTAATTGGTTTCGATATCGCAGCTATGTAACTGAGTGTATAGTTAGCAGAGAACTTGTTTTTCTTTCTAGTTTTTATGGTAGTCGTAGTAGTAAACAGATTGGCTATAGTAGTCCCCACTAATAAGTTGTAACTGTCTACCCAAGCACTTATTACTTTTCTAATATATGGGTAATTAGTGAAAATAAACTCTGAAGGATTATATCAACATTGGAAAAATTAGTAATGAGGACACAATTAGATTCTACTGCAAATACACAATTCATGAAAAAAAACATTATAATTACAGCACCACCCCACCACCTTTCAAAGAAAAAATAAAATAAAACCACCCCATTTGATCAGAACTCACTTTAATTAATCGCCTTTTACGGCGGAAAGTAAATATGTCACAAGTTAGCTCTGGTAATAAGACAACAAAGTATAAGTGCCTTGAGCCCGTGTACGTTTAAATTCGTCAATCCAGCAACACAAGTGATTTAAGTGTGTACATCTCTACAATAGGTAATCAACCGCTCCAATGGTCTAGGTCGTTAGATTGTCCACCTCAGATGCGGGAGGTCGCGGGTTGCCCCGGCCGAATCATACCAAAGACTTATAAAAATGGTACAAACAGTTGCCTCGATAGGCGCTCAGCATTAAGAGTTTAGTGTTAGGACTGGTCGGCCCGTTGTCAGGATAATGTGGCTGGGTGGGACATCACGCTACATGTCTGCGGCATGATGCTCCAGTGCTAGACATCACTATAAACTGTAAACTGCCACACTGCAGACATCGTAGCGATCTGACCGAAAAATTGTTACAGCTAAGTTAAACAACCAAATCTCACACACACACACACACACACACACACGAAATCAGTTAGTATAAATCTACAGTCGGTAAACTGGCAACACAAATGCCTACAACCGATAATCCAACGACCAAAAGCATTGAGTTCGCGCAAGTCTACAATCGGTAGCACCTAATCATTAGTCTTTCATGACATTGAGAAATCGTTAACTGTTACCTCTGAGGAACGCATCACTATAGCGATTGGCACTGGATAAAAATGCGGGGGGGGGGGGCTTGATTTGATAGACATTGTAATGTAATTAAACAAGACACTAATCCCACGCTTTACCTTAGCCATTTGGAAACAAACTGGTTGTTGATGTGCTCTACTGAGTGTAAAATACAACAGATTGTACTGTATGGCTTTTGATGCACGTGTAGTTTTTGTGAACTTCTTTTTAACAGTTCTGAAATGAATTTTGGTCACTCTTGAAGTGTATAACATGGCGTCCATTTCATTTGTAATTTCGCCGAAATTTAAATATTGGGAGCAAACTTATGTCCATTTTGTCTGATCTTATTTTGGATATTATTTTTGTTATATTCATTTTATTGTTTCAAAAATAGTAATTATGTAAGCTCCGAATGGTATTAGAAGAGAATATTCTGCATTATATAAAATTCAGATTTAATTAAAGTAGAATTTTATAAATTACAAGGGTGTAAACAGTTGAAATTTGTAGATAACATTTAATAGTTTAAATCCTTTGGAACTGGATAGAAATAATCCAACACTAAGGTCAAAATGTTTTGCAGTTGCGAGGCTTTGCCAATACATTTTGACCTAAAGAGTCGGATTTTCCTAACGTTCCCCAAAACATGATTAGTTTTTTTTTCTTTCTCACTCCTCTATTAAACAACATGTGTAACATAAATATTTCTGATAATCAGCAAATTTGATAGATATCATATAGTTTGGAGTTCTGATGTTTTCAACTTTATGTTGTCTGGTGCACTTATAGCCACACGATATTATTAGTATTGAATACCAGTCAAACGCTCGAGGCAAAGTTCCTTGATTCAATAATATTGCGTTGATCACTTTGATTAAACTTGTTTCATATGCCGTTTGCAAGAAAAACAGCCTTCGGTATGCGAACTCTTACAGCTAATACGGCTTTGTTCAGCCCTATTTTGAAGGCAGGGTCAAACCGAAACGCATCTGTAAATTAAGCCACTGCAACAAAACGACGTCCCTGCGATGATCTTTACAGTGTACTAATCATTTCTCACTTCTTTTAATAATGAACTTTCTAGCAAAACAAGAAGACAAACAAAACAACCCAAAATAATTCAAGAATTGCAATTTTCTGTTCTAATCACATATGATACAGGAATGGAAATTACGATTTTTAATTGACTGAGAATGATTAAGCTACTGAGAACGATAGACAGACAAATGATTTCTGGCATGGGTGGGTAGGGGTTGGGTCATGATATTGTCACTGTTCTGTATGTAACGCATGCCGAATATTAACAGCGAAGATCCAGATATGCCTTCGCAAAATGTCTGTTACGTGAGTATCATTAGTGATACTTACCTTGATTACATACAAACATACATACATACATACATACGGTGAAGTTCAGATGTTGGATTCAGCGTCATTACCGATGCTAAGATTATTATTCTGTTATTGTTCATTACGACAGCGCATTCATTCGACTGATGAGACCCAAGTCCAAACCAGCTTTGCCGATATATTTGCGTGTATAGATTGCTTACTTTCGCAGTGAAGTAAGTTGTGTCCAATGCTATAATGAGTTTTCATGCTACGTATTCTAACTGTCCTTATCTTTTTTTCCACAGCGGCACCAGGCAAGTTAATTTATGTAACTTACTGAACATTCTCTGCCCTCTACTTTCAGGCTCCCAAGGACCGCTCCGTTCGGCTGCGCGTAATGCCGGAGCAGAGTAACGACTACCGCGTGGTAGTCTTCGGCGCAGGGGGTGTCGGGAAGAGTTCATTGGTTCTCAGATTTGTCCGGGGTACTTTCCGGGAGAGTTATATTCCAACAATTGAGGATACTTACAGGCAAGTTATTAGCTGTAACAAACAGGTGTGCACTCTCCAGATAACAGACACAACCGGAAGTCATCAGTTTCCCGCCATGCAGCGACTCTCAATATCCAAAGGACACGCTTTTATTCTAGTGTTTTCAATTACCAGCCGACAGTCATTGGAGGAATTGAAACCCATTTTCGATGAGATTGTAGAAATTAAAGGTGATATTGAGAACATTCCAATTATGTTAGTGGGCAATAAATGCGATGAAATCAATCGAGAAGTGACTTCTGAAGAGAGCGCTCAATTAGCTAAGAAATGGAATTGTGCTTTCCTGGAGACATCGGCAAAGACTAATTACAACGTTAAAGAACTTTTTCAAGAATTACTGCAGTTAGAGAAAAGAAGGACAATGAGCCTACAACTGGAGACAAAGAAAACAAGGTCGCAAAAGCGGAAGGAGAAATTAAAGGGAAAATGTAGTCTTATGTAGATCGATTAATCTGTGGTCGATGTTTTTGAACTACCCTGTTCAATCAAAGTGGTATGTTTAAAATGCCTACTGAGATATCTTAGATGCAAATGAGATTGTTCTTTAAGATTCACATCGACTTGAGAAAGATGTATGTACCTTTACTCCAAGACATTCTTCCTCTACCAGATTAAGTGCTCAGACCCCCTTATTAACTGACACATAACTATAAATCTGATCGGCAAAATGCCATCAGCAGAAACAACAGCGAGCTCATATTTTTCTATAGCATTTCCCTTGTCCACACGATCTTGTAACTTGACATTGATACAATAGATCTATTCCGCATCTATCAATTTACCTATGTTGCAAGGGTCAATTCTGATGTAAAGAAATGTAATGTAAAATATGTAAAAGGCTGTTTTAAATAACAGTTAACTTTGACTACGTTGACTTAGATATTTGCTTTTTTTTACTGATTGATATGTGATTGTTTGATATAAATGAAATATGGTTCCCGTAGATATCCTTTTAATAAAACTCTGTAATAGACTCCTGACGTCAAACTTGTGATCCCTCGACGCAGTTTAAATTTGCAGATCAATATTAATGGTACATCGTGCAGAAAATGCTCAAATACAATAAATTACGATGTATTTTAAATTTGTCATACTCCGCAGCCCAACTGCGGCTTCTTCTCATTCCTCGGGCCGAATGAAACCGAACAAAATATGATTCCTAGTAATTTATTGGTAATGTTAAAGACAATTTCTTACGTAAAACGCAAAATTTAGGAACAAATTAAATATAAAAAATTACAGCCTTAAAGTTGATCAATGAAGATCTACAGCACGCTTGCATGTTACATTTTTACCGTATACTGATATTTTATATATATTTTCCAAATTCATCCTGGCGTTCATAATGTTTACTTTGAGAGTTTTACGACTGTAAAGACAGACGCTGAAACAAAGTATTCACTTGAACATAAAGCCAGCTCTTACTTAGAATTCTAAAATTTAAAAAGAATGTTTAGATTATTCAAGATTTTTGTTTATCATGAGACATAAATGAAAATATAGTTTTTGATATTCCCCGTTGTAATTTTGTTCTGAGGTAAGTTTTTTAGATTCAAAATGTTCTCCATTAGATCTTTATGCCTATATATCTGCAAATGGACGAGGCAAGGTGGACCTGGGTCCGTGTTGGTTTGGGTTCGTTTTGTGTTGATTTTGTTTCGTATTGAACCAAGACATGGTTTTTTTTAAAAGCATATTCGACTTCGGCGCAGAGGCTTATTATTTAACATAAAATGAGTTGAAAATCAAGAAAGAGATTGCATTTGGTATAAGTGACGACGACTATGAGCAGGACGGAGAGTAAGTGACAGATAAGTTAAACTACAGTGCGGATGATGACAATGGTAATGAGAGTGTGAATGATGAGGGATACGTATCCGACAAGGCTGCTCGTGAGAAGCTGTTTGTCTTGCGTTGGACAAGCGACTTCTTTTCTATCAATGACACAGTTTGTCTCTTGGAACTGACTCGCTCTCAAAACTACGAGTTGTGAAGTCACGTGATCTTTGACAATGGCTGGATTTACAAGATACATCCCACGATTCGAACACAAACAGCAGTCGATGAAAAGCGATTGCGTTACATTTGCTGTATTTAGATGCCTTCTACTAACAAGGTTTTATGATAATGATGTAGTGAAGCAATCAATGAGAAATCCTTCTCAACTTAGGCCATGAATCCTTACAAACTAATTAAAGTGCTTAATAAATTATAGCCTGACCTACATTCATATTTTCAATATTGTGACAATGTCTTTAACCTTGGAATTGATTACTGAAAATTAAATAATAAAATCATGGCGCTAAAGGATACAGTAGACACAAAACAAAGGACTTGGAAAAATGACAGGATAGATTGGAAGTGTTGTAAGAATATGTAGAGATAAAAATTACATTGGTCGCAGTTTCAATCTGAGAACAAATACACAAGAATCATTGCATTTTAACTTGAGAATCATAGTAATGTTTAAACATTTATAATAATGTGCTCAACACATGCATCATTGCTTGATTTGTACATCCTTTTTAACTGCCACTTAATCTCACAGATTTACAAACGACTTTAGTTACAGAAGCGTCTTTTTCTACGTCATAACAACTTGATGAATGTCATTGTCGTTTGCTGCTTGAAAGCCTGAACAGAAAATTATCATTGCTGAAGTGACGATAGGGACTTGTGATCAGTTTAGGTCCGACTTCTACAAGTTGTTCTATAAAGTTATTCTTACTTTCGTCCAGGCATAATGAATAAATCATGGGATACCATTTGAGGTACTCGGTCAGAATATGAAACTCTATAGGCAGGCTTAATGCTGTTGTTACGGCTATTGTTGTTGTTGTGGTTTCTTCCTAATCATATTCTTTGCGTAAATAAATCTTGGAACAATAACAAAATATGGAATTATCAGTAAAGATCCCCCCCCACCAAGCAAATGTGGATGAACTTTCGAGCGATGAGAATAATGTCGGTTGATGTGCACTCATTGATATCAGATGAAGGTCATGTTTTTACAACGAAAGAGATGAAACTACGATGAAGCAGTCCTTACCTTTTTAAATTCCCCCATTTTCTTTGTTAAACTGCTGCATAAAATCCAACACACACTTAGATATTATATATATATATATAATCCGGTATCGAATCAGGTTGATAATTAATTGCGGGAGAGGTGCTGTGAATTTTCTTCGAATCATATACGCGTAGTTTTGTTTGCCACTTGGTCCTTATTATACACAGACGTTCATTTGACCTATTAGAAACGAAATACCCTGGATTCAGGTCACCTCCAAGGGAAATTACGTCAAATTCATAAACAAGGCCAGGTCTGTTTTACTTAAATTTTAGCAAACAAACCGACAAAAATCAGATAGACCATACAATTTCCAAGGGAAAAACCAAAGTCATGAACTCAAGTCCAACATTTATTTTAAAATAATGACATTAGTCAGGAAGGCACAAACTCCCATCTTCAATTACGGACAAAAGTAAAACACACAATACAAATTATGTTATTATTTTGGGGTTAACTTGTTTGACAATATCCTGTATTAGATGTATTGTATAATCAAACTTTGCTGGAATTATCGCATTTATTTCAATATAGTTTTACTTATGCAGCGACAATATTTTTATATTGATGCAGTTGAGTTCTAGCTTTGCTAGTAAGCATTTTTACAAATATATATGAATAGTATGCAAAATTATTTAAATTAATTTATTTCACACATTACACTTTAGAACTTATTCACATTCTGTTTTATTTCATGACTATTTTAATAAATGATAAAACTGTAATAAATAAATCATTTTTATTAACATTCTGTGATCTGTCGTTATAGTTCCACATGTTTTGTCTCTACACAGGACTGATCTGTGATCTGTCATTATATTTCCACGTGTTTTGTCTCTACATAGGACTGCTCTGTGAGCTGTCATAGTTCCACATGTTGTCTCTCTACACAAGACTGCTCTGTGATCTGTCATTGTAATTCCACATGTTCTGCCTCTAACTACGACTGCTCATTTAAGATTTGTAATATAAATTCAACCTTGGATCGTTTGTTTTGTATATTCCTGCTAGAGCATTTTATTAGCTTGTAAATTCCATTTTACTATTAAACTAATTTAACACTCTAATTGCGTTTGTAACGCCCCGTCTACCCACCCATCCCTACCACCCATGAAGAAGAAAGACAAAGTCAGCATGCCACAAACTAAGGCCTTACATTTCTCATTTAAAAAATATGAATATGCATCCACATTTAAAGTTAACTTCAGTTGTAAATCAAAGAAACGTCTGATCATTCTATAGCAAAAAATGAAATTATGTAAGATATTGATCATCTCAATGTGTACATTTGCTGGAGTGCGTAAATGAAATCACCGGATTGAGAACCTTAATATCGTAAGATATGTCTGTATTTGGGTAAGAGAGGGGAATATTTATTAGACAGGCATCCATGCTAGCTTATTGTGCTTCCTTCTTCACATGCAACCCCTTTTGTCTTACTTTAATAGCGGGTTGCTTCGTTAACTGCTCTTCTAGTATCAGGCAAGTGATTTATCTCATCCTCTTTCTCTCCCAAATACTTTTATTCCTTCTCGCTCTCTTTTTCATTAAATAACCCCCTTTTTGCAAGTTGAGGTGATTCACAGTTCTGGACATGTTTACATCTCTTCAGCTCTCAAGTTTTTAGGCTGAATTTCAGTTACTTGCTCATTTTGTTTCAGTTTGAACAGAATAATATAAGTCAAATGTTCAGTAAATGGTCTTATCGTAGTTCCAAATAAAATGGCATGAAACGTGGAAACGCTACTTCATATTAATATGTTTTCTGAAAGCGGTGGTTAATGCAGCTGAAACTTTGACAATTGGAATAGAAAGCATAAAGAAGAGAAAGAAACCGGACTTGAATAATGTGCACTTTAGTGGATCAAAGACAGTTAAAAGTATTTGCAGTCGTCTACATAAAACATTTTGCACAATTCAAATTTGCGATGTACACACACGTCTGTATTTATCTTTTTCCTTTCTCTCTCTCATCTGTCTTAAACGATCATGTAGACCATTTCCCTTCGTAAGACATATTCGATTATATAAAACTGCCAGCAGGTAAATACATACATTTGAGGTAATGATGACCCTCATACAATATTACCATACCATCCTCTTAAAATATTTATATCCTGACAGTATCATACATACAAAATGTATATCCTATAATTGTATATCCCGATATTGTCCTACAACGTGCATATCCTGACAGTGTCATACAAAGTGTTATGTCATGACAGTGGCATACATATGTATATTCTGATAGTGTCATATAAAGTTTACATCTGGCGTGTCCTTCAAAGTGTATATTCTGACAGTGTCGTATAAAATGTAAATCCTGACAATCTCCTTCAAAATGTGTATCTTGACAGTGTCCTACAAATGTATATCCTGACAGTGTCTTACAAAGTGTGTAGCCTGAGAGCGTTTTCCGACAAATTTGCTCTTGAGGGTTGGTTGCTTTGCGTTTACCTTTCAGGGAAAAATCAATGCCGGGCGATAAAAGTTGTACAATTAAAACTTTTCTAAACATATTGATTTCTATCCCTACTGATATTTAATAGCTTGAAATAGCACAGCTTTGTAAGGCTGCGAATTCACGACATCGGAAATATTGCACCATTGAGACGAAAACTGTACAATGTACTGTAAAGTCACCAGATGAATGCGTTTTATTTGTTTTTTGAAAACTTGTCAATATTGGAAGCTGAAAACAGTAGGACACGTAACTGGTCATAACAATAAACACTTTCATGATGACTGCCATGCCTATTAATTGTTCAAATTCTGAAAATGGTTGGTATGTAGCGGATTCAGTCAAACGAGTAAGCGGGGTCCAATATCATTTTATTTCTGTCATAAAGAAGAAATGCAAGAAAACGATTCGCAGATGCGGCATTCTTTTCATGGCTGCTTACCGAAATTAGGAAAGAAGACGTGGTATAATTATGCTACACAAAAGAAAATGTCAGGGAGAATTAGTACTAAATTACGCATAGTTCATGGATTGTGGACCATTGTCAAAAATAATATGCAACAAAAACGAAATAACAGGATTTCAGACAGTGCATATTTATCTAGTATAATTGTGTACCTGATACAGGTAAAGTCAAAAAAGTATTTTCAAGTATAATGAAATAAAACAAACTTATTGCAACGAGTAAGCTAAAGTCCTTATTGATATTTTAAAGAACAACAGTAGCAGCTACAACAAAAACAGAAATATTTAGGACTAAATGGCCTTAAATACTGTGCAAGAAAAACGATTTATAAAGTATTATGAGAGATGAGAATGTAGAATAATAATGACATCATCGGAATAAAGAAAAACGATTTATAAAGTATTATTGGAGATGAGAATGTAAAATAATAATGACATCATCGGGATAAAGAAAACGATTTATAAAGTATTATGGGAGATGAGAATGTAGAATAATAATGCCATCATCGGAATAAAGAAAAACAAAACTACTGTTGGGACCCATATGGCCAATTCATCTGATTTCCGTCGAGATTTACGAGGGGCTGTAACGTTATTAAGAAGAAGAAAAAATATATTTAACTAACTGAAATTGCATTGGATCAAGCAAGGGATCGAGTGTGTCAGCGAATGATTTAGGTAAAAGCAATGCTTCAAAAGTATTTTGACCAGCCTAAGCGAGTTAAACCCTCATTGTGTCTTTGTGAAATCATTTACAAAACCGTTTCAGGTAAAACAAACATCTGGTCCATGTTGTTGTTGTGGGGTTTAACGCCAATTTTCAGCACACGATAGGCTATGCATGGCGGAGGAATAACCCGGGAAAACCCCGGGGAAGAACCACCGACCCACGAGAAGCTACTGGCAAGCTTTCTCACATACCCACCATCTGGTCCATGAGTTGATAAAAATGAGTGCAAAATCTGTGGACGTAAGAAATACCAATACATTCTTTAGCACAGCGACAAGCGATGGTTCAAACAGAATGTGGAAAACAGGGAAAGCAATTAACCGTCTTTACTTGCTTATACGACGAGTACAACTGCAAACTACATAGACCCAGATTTGCCGTCGTATAATGCCCCGGCAGATTTGGATCTGTGCAGTATGTAAGGAGTAACCAGGAGAAGAAACAACATAGACCATGATCTGCTGGCGTATTACGCTACGGCAGATCAGAATCTATGCTATTCGCACTTGGGCTCGACGTATAAATGAGTACATCTGTGATGTGATTATCCGTAAGATCTGCGGCCTTCAGTATTCATGGATCTGATTGGATGACAAAGAAACAGTACAAAACTCCAGTTGTAGAATATTTATCTTTCATGCTTTCAGTCATATGATCCTAACTATAATTGCACACAGCCGGAACTTAACTTCCGAAACCAGGAAAGAAAATAAATCTTGCTGGGTAGATCATCTTTCATCACTGAAACCGAGCGACTTAAACCAAAAAGATTTTAAAAGGACATACACATGCAATCATTATTTTACTCACTCGGCTATAATTACTACTTTTTGTAGCTAATTTGTCATTTTGGAAATACATTCATTGTACATCCAAGTCTACTCCTATTTTGAAATACTGGCTAAGAATACTAAAAATGCCGGAAGACAGATATCCTAAACAATACTACAATTTACAGTTAAGATGGGGAGGGGGATTGTGACTGCCGGGCTAACAATGTTAAAAAGCTTCTTTTCACATTAGAATTTGGTAATGTTTGGTGTGCTCAGGGCGTAAATGATGAAAATACAATTTTTAGAATGTTCAGCCAGAGACGTGAAGATATTTGTTTGTCAAAGTTGCAGGATGAGATTATGTCGATGGAAATATTGCGTTTCTATTGGTCATTGGAGGTAGAATTTGCTTTCAAAGATACCTGGCATTGTTGGGAGATAGCAATTTTTGTTATATAATAACTATGTTTAGAGTGGATAAATTGTCAGTCAGGGGTAATATGGGAAGATATGAAAGTATTTGCTATGAGGGAAGATTGGGTCAAATTTGTAACCTTAACATCCAAAATGAATTTCATCTTACTACAGCTCTTCCGCTATATGGAGTACGAAAAAAATATCTACCCAAATTTGAATATACAAATCCTACTTTAGAAAAATGTATGTCTTTTATATAAAATGTTAGAAAAGTTATGATGACTAATTTAGCAATATTTACATTAAAAGCGTTAAAGATTAGAGAAACCGTTTTATTAATGACTCTTGCTACGTAAGATTCTAGATCAATATAAAAAACTTGCTCCATGCAGGTTCTATGGTTTTGTGTGATTACTGGGTAATATACACTTGTATCTCATCCATTTCATAAAATGCAATAATGATCACTTTCATGTATATCTCATTCAATAGATACGATGTTCTTTTGCTACTCACTAAAACATCTTATTGTACCGCATATGTATGGATATGCATCATGGGCCAATGGCATGTATTACAAATAAACACTTACTATTATTATTATTATTATTATTACGGAAAGAATAAATTATCCGGGATAGTATGTACAGTTACATCGCTTCATAAAGAAAACGAAATAATTGTTGCTCCTCCTTCGGTTCGTCCTCCTGGGTTGCCATTTTATCATTGGAGGTGAAACCGATTAGGCGCGACAGCAACAATTTTTTAATAGTCTTTAAAAATGACACAGGAAGAGTAGAAATCGCTCAGTCTATTTAAAAACGTTTTCAGTGTGTTGTATATATGGGTCGGCAATAGAAGCACTTTATAAAAATAAGCACTTATGAGCAATAGCGTTTTTTAAAAAAAAGAAAATCTTTGGATGCATCAGAGACGTACAACAACATTTTGATTTGGTTGAGATCAGTCATGCACGGCGCTTTTTGCCAAGTGGCTTTGATTAGTTTTACTAGGCTGTGAGATTAGCGTGCCTTGCTTAGGACATTACACGACAACCTACACGTTCTGGCCACCACGGAGTAGAAGCGATTTGTTCGTGCAAGGCCACACTTGTTGAAGTAGCATATTTTGATGTCCCTGATCGTCATTCTGTTTAGTTTTGTCCTTCCGTTAGTTCCTACACCCAGTAAAGTTTTCCAATTAGGAGTATTTATGCCAGCAAGGTCGTATATTGAGATAATGCTAGGTCATTCGTATTCTATGAATAAATTATCGTCATTAAAATCCTACTATTATTATATCTATATATAATTTGGTAACCCAGTTTCACGTCCAATATTTAAGGAATCAGCGACATGTCTTGTTTCACAATAAGTTTCGGTTTTACAGATTTAGCAATCAAACCAAACGTACAAGTAAGTTTTCTTTGTTTCTTGCAATCATCACTAAGTGCAGTGAGTTTCCTTGACAACTGAGTAACACTTTCGGTGCGTATGAGAATTATCACACCCATCTTCAAGTTCCGTACTTTTACCAATGATACACAGCGATGATGTGAAGCTACAAACCAATGACCGGATTTTAAGGAATAAGATTCCGTTACTAGCGCTTATTGAAATAATATCACTATTGTGTGAATGATTGCACTGACTACCCATTAGTGAGACAGAGATGTACTAGTTACCTTTTATGATCCTAGCTACCAATTTAGGTCGTGCAACAGCGAATGCAAAGGGTAAATGTGTAGTTATTGTCTAACTGGAACCTGAGCGAACCTCGACCTTATCCATAAAGTAGAGAAAAAAGCATCTGATGTAATTCGCCGTCATTGAGAACTGATATGAACTGCCTTTGTTAAATGTCACTGTGAAGTGTCAAATTTTGAATTGAAGTGAATTTTAAAGTTGAATGCACTGAGCATTAAAATGTTATCGTATTTAAGCCAGAAAAGTCTTTGTGAAGGGTCACTTCGACCTTTCTTCGTTCGTCTCCCCCCCCCCCAGTTCAGTGTAAACTTCAAAGGGGCAGCTTTCCAACTCAGTGAAATTGACCGGGATATCTTAACACGGTCCTTAGAAAGTAAACATTTGAGCTATCAACCCTAACCGCTTGGTAGGAACCAATGTCCATTTATCATTTTTTCAAAGGGAAATTGTCATGTAATGTGGTTCACCGATTCCGAGCTGTCTAAACCTGATGAAAGGAATTATTTTTTAAGGGAAAATTAGGAACGGCTGCCGACGATTGGGCAGAAGAAATTAAGGCGTACACTTTAGAGGCAATCCGACTTTAAAGTGACGACCTTAGTCGAAATTCTTTAGTCTGAAAATTTCCTGGAAGATGAAACTTAGTCGACTCCGTGGTACCATAAAGAGATTAGTGCTTTCCTCGTGAAACAAGAAAGGGACCAGGTGGTCGTCTTGTAAAAAGAAAGACAGGTTTAGTGCTAGGATGTACAAGTTCTGAAAGAGAACAGCAATAAGGTACATAATTTTAGTTTCACGTAATATTATATTATTGGATTGTTTGTTTTATGCAAATGTGTTTGCTATGACCAGGTTTCCATATTATGTATCGTTTATTCAATTCATGGAAATGGGTTGATGCTAGAGTTGTATGCAATTTATTTTATTCAATTTCATGGAAAGTGTTGATGCTAGAATTGTTATGCAATTTATCTTTCAATTTTACATTTATTAGTTTCGTTGGTAGAATTGATGCATACGATCCAAATGTTCATATGTGTAGGATTTCATAGGGTTATATGAAATAACTTCCTTTGTTTGTTAGTTAACGATAATTACCTAATTATGTCTGATTTTGTAATGTTTGAATTATCTTGTAGGTTACAGATTGCTGTGAGTTACAATTTGTGAATTTCATGCAATAGACTCGAACATGTAGCAGCATGTAAAATAATGCGATAATATTCGATAGACGCTCAAGTGGTAATTTAAGACCTGCCGCTGGAAGCGAGGTCAATGTCATACCGTACTAAGTCAGAATTTACGCAGTATGTGGAGCCAACATGCTCTGAACAACGTAAGTGAATTGTATGTACCTCTTGAGAATGGGGTATACAGAATCATGGGGTAATTTTGTCCATTAAGGAACATCTTTCTGAGAGAAAGACGGGACAGTCTGAAGACAGAATTCCGAGGGAAAGAAGGACGAGGTCAGAATAAAAGGACCAGGAAGTCCACGAAGGGGCAAAGCATAGAGCTTAGGAAGGATGAACTAGGAGACGTTGATATACGGTTCAGACAGGAAGGTGATGCAAATCGGTCGTGGACATTGCGCTATTTTCACCTCTCGTTACGATGATGAAATAAATTCAAATTAGACACACCTGTTCAATTTTATTGATATAATCTAGCTTGACTTGGAATTGCCGTTAATAATTTGTTCTAATTAAATTTGTTATTTTCTTGTTGAAGGGGGCTCGTATTGCTTTGTTTCTTTTCAGTAAATCTCGCTCAGTTATCTGTTGAAATTCCATTCTTCTTTCACTCCCGCCGGGCTATAATATCGAGGGAGGTCATCCTCAAGATAACGTCAGCCAAATCCAATTAATCACCCCTCTTACCAAGACGGCGACGATACAGGCACGATATGGCAACCGAAGCAGACAATTCACAGTTGAAACATTGTCGGACGTTTGTTGTCGTAAGATATACGGTACATTCGGCACTAGGCGAATCACCAAACGTATCAAATAAATGCATTTTCATAAAAACTACTTCCGATGTTGTTATCGCGACTTAACAGAAATGGCTAAGTGCTGTTCTCATTACTGTATATAAAAGTGAGGATTAGGCAACGCTGAGAATAAATGATAGAAATTAGGAAAATCAATGATTTGATAAAAGTTATTTTTCAAGAAGGGAAATTTTTTACCTTATTCAACCCAGACGTTTTGGGGCTTCTTGTAAATTCTTTTCATAATTTAACTCTAACATATCATCTAAATTCAAAGAAAAATACATTCCTAAGAGTGTAAAGAAATATGTGCACCCATTTATTTTAATGTCTGGGCATTTCATTTCGTCTGAAAATTTGCCCATTCCTATCCAGATAGCTTTAGAATCTAATAAATTTAATATACTAAAATGTAAACAGGTTGATGATTCAAAATCCTTGAGAGTTCTGACGGTAGATCTGATAACATGTGGAGAGCCATCCAATAGTAATTAGGCATCATCAGCAAACTGATCAAGTTTAAAGTTTCTCTCTAAATAGAAAATGGCCGTAATAGTTTCATCCTGCTTGAGTTAGATGGAGAAAAGTTCCATTCCTGGCAATAAACAATTACGGAACTGATGGATCTCATTGACATCACCTATCTCTAGATGAAATTACTGAGACAATTAACCATAGTTGATGACGCTGCTTTTTTTTTTTGGACTTGGCAATAGCGTCACCAAATATTACAGGATTTCAGGTCCCATTCAACAGATTCAAGTGTTTTTTTCAAAATCAATTGGTTTAGAAAACAATATTTATTTACCAGTCTCTTTAGTAAAATAGAACAATAATAAATAGAGGACTGAACATCAATCATAAACTTCCTCCAATTTTTTATTATTATTTTTTTTTTTTTTTTTTTTTGTTGTACTTTATGTTTAAACTTTCTTTTAAGCCCACTCATATCAATATGTTATTTTATTTATATTTTTACTTTTATTTTATTCCAGTCCTAGGACGGGCAATTAACCTAGCTGTCTAAAATTACGATGCATCTGTGGAGGATCTCTCTAGCGAATTCTCATAATTTTATTGGGAATAGTAGAACTTGTTGTACCTAAAATATAACGAGAGACTTACACATTTGTTCATCTATCAAAAGATTAAAAAAGTCCCAATGAGCTCCATACAACAAATATTTGTAACTTCTTAGTTAACTGCTGCTTGCGTTTCGTTTCAAGCTATATTGCCGAGCTTTCATAAATTTTGTGAAACGATAACAGGGTTATGATCACTAGCAAAAGGATATACAATTCCTTTTTCCATAACAATAGAACGTGTCACTCGTAAGTATTATATAGACCATTGATTAGTAATTCTTGTGGGGTTATGGATTGATTGATGTTAATACAATTAATTCATGATATTTTTAATATCTTTATCCGTGAAGTCTTCTAAGATTGCTATATATTGGTAATAATATTTGGCTTGTTTGGCTGAGAGTTCTACCAAAGTCCAATCATAGAATACTTGTGTGAAAATAAAAGTTATAATTAAAAGTTTTCCTCGGTCAGTTAAGCATCATTTCAGTCATGTGGGGCTTCAAGGTTTGGTATTAATAAATTGTTATTTTCAATAAAGAGAATTCCTGTTTTGAGATACATAACTACACCACAACAGTTTTGTTTCTATCGAGACGGATTGATCGTATCTAACCATCTTTTTGTTTGTATTTCTCGTAGCCGATGCATGGTAACAACCAATCAGAACACTACTCTGCTTTAGATCAATAACCATGCATTAGGTGACGAAGCCGAAAAACATGGGTGGATTGGTTTGGTGCTGATTTTTGATTAACCGGGAGACTCGGTCTGAGAAGTGCAACATGCGAATATATATGAACAGGACAACACTGAAAGCACAATAGATTAATATAAATAATAGAGAAACAGGAAAATGTGGCTAATAATGTTCGAATAAAGTCAGAATCTGACACATAATTACACTACACAACATTTTCCATCCTAAACATGACACATTAATAAACATTCCTATTAACAAAGGCAGAAGGTATGACTAAGTCAATATTACTATAAAATAAAGTATGAAATAATTTGCACGTGTATTCACAGCTGCAAGTCTAACAGACGAAATAAACAAACTGCATGCGAGCATTACTCTCGCAGTTGAGTCATAAGAAGTTGTATGATATGTAATAATGTAAGTGAATTGCCAAGATGTATGCTATGTAATAATGTAAAATGAATTGCCAAGAAGTATGCTATGTAATAATGTAAAATGAATTGCCAAGATGTATGCTATGTAATAATGTAAAATGAATTGCCAAGATGTATGCTATGTAATAATGTAAAATGAATTGCCAAGAAGCATGCTATATAATAATGTAAGTGAATTGCCAAGATGTATGCTATGTAATAATGTAAAATGAATTGCCAAGATGTATGCTATGTAATAATGTAAGTGAATTGCCAAGATGTATGCTATGTAATAATGTAAGTGAATTGCCAAGATGTATGCTATGTAATAATGTAAAATGAATTGCCAAGATGTATGCTATGTAACAATGTAAAATAAATTGCCAAGATGTATGCTATATAATAATGTAAGTGAATTGCCAAGATGTATGCTATGTAATAATGTAAAATTAATTGCCAAGATGTATGATATGTAATAATGTAAAATGAATTGCCAAGATGTATGCTATCTAATAATGTAAAATGAATTACCAAGAAGATGTTTGCTATGTAATAATGTAAAACGAATTGCCAAGAAGATGTATGCTATATAATAATGTAAAAGGAATTGCCAAGAAGATGTTTGCTATGTAATAATGTAAAATGAATTGCCAAGAAGATGTATGTTATGCAATAATGTAGAATGAATTACCAAGATGTATGCTATATAATAATGTAAAATGAATTGCCAAGATGTATGCTATGTAATAATGTAAAATGACTTGCCAAGAAGATGTATGCTATGTAATAATGTAAAATGAATTGCCAAGAAGATGCTTGCTATGTAATAATGTAAAATGAATTGCCAAGAAGATGTATGCTATGCAATAATGTAGAATGAATTACCAAGATGTATGCTATATAATAATGTAAAATGAATTGCCAAGATGTATGCTATGTAATAATGTAAAATGGATTGCCAAGATGTATGCTGTGTAATAATGTAAGTGAATTGCCAAGATGTATGCTATGTAATAATGTAAGTGAATTGCCAAGATGTATGCTATGTAATCATGTAAAATGAACTGCCAAGATGTATGGTATGTAATCATGTAAAATGAATTGCCTAGATGTATGCTATGTAATAATGTAAAATGAATTGCCAAGAAGATGTATGCTATGTAATCATGTAAAATGAATTGCCAAGAAGATGTATGCTATGCAATAATGTAGAATGAATTGCCAAGATGTATGCTATGTAATAATGTAAAATGAATTGCCTAGATGTATGCTATGTAATAATGTAAAATGAATTCCCGAAAAGATGTATGCTATGTAATAATGTAAAATGAATTGCCTAGATGTATGCTATGTAATAATGTAAAATGAATTGCCTAGATGTATGCTATGTAATAATGTAAAATGAATTCCCGAAAGGATGTATGCTATGTAATAATGTAGAATGAATTGCCAAGAAGATGTATGCTATGTAATAATGTAACATGAATTGCCTAGATGTATACTATGTAATAATGTAAAATGAATTGCCAAGAAGATGTATGCTATGTAATCATGTAAAATGAATTGCCAAGAAGATGTATGCTATGTAATAATGTAGAATGAATTGCCTAGATGTATGCTATGTAATAATGTAAAATGAATTGCCAAGAAGATGTATGCTATGTAATCATGTAAAATGAATTGCCAAGAAGATGTATGCTATGTAATAATGTAGAATGAATTGCCAAGAAGATGTATGCTATGTAATAATGTAGAATGAATTGCCAAGAAGATGTATGCTATGTAATAATGTAGAATGAATTGCCAAGAAGATGGATGCTATGTAATAATGTAAAATGAATTGCCTAGATGTATGCTATGTAATAATGTAAAATGAATTAGCAATATGTATGCTATGTAATCATGTAAAATGAATTCCCGAAAAGATGGATGCTATGTAATAATGTAGAATGAATTGCCAAGAAGATGTATGCTATGTAATAATGTAAAATCAATTGCCTAGATGTATGCTATGTAATAATGTAAAATGAATTCCCAAAAAGATGTATGCTATGTAATAATGTAAAATGAATTGCCAAGATATATGCTATGTAATAATGTAAAATGAATTGCCTAGATGTATGCTATGTAATAATGTAAAATGAATTCCCGAAAAGATGTATGCTATGTAATAATGTAGAATGAATTGCCAAGAAGATGTATGCTATGTAATAATGTAAAATGAATTGCCAAGATGTATGCTATGTAATAATGTAAAATGCATTGCCAAGAAGATGTATGCTATGTAATCATGTAAAATGAATTGCCAAGAAGATGTATGCTATGTAATAATGTAGAATGAATTGCCAAGAAGATATATGCTATGCAATAATGTAAAATGAATTGCCAAGAAGATGTATGCTATGTAATAATGTAAAATGAATTGCCAAGAAGATGGATGCTATGTAATAATGTAAAATGAATTGCCTAGATGTATGCTATGTAATAATGTAAAATGAATTGGCAAGATGTATGCTATGTAATCATGTAAAATGAATTCCCGAAAAGATGTATGCTATGTAATAATGTAGAATGAATTGCCAAGAAGATGTATGCTATGTAATAATGTAAAATGAATTGCCAAGAAGATGTATGCTATGTAATAATGTAAAATGAATTGCCAAGAAGATGTACGATATGTAATAATGTAAAATGAATTGCCTAGATGTATGTTATATAATAATGTAAAATGAATTCCCGAAAAGATGTATGCTATGTAATAATGTAAAATGAATTCCCGAAAAGATGTATGCTATGCAATAATGTAAAATGAATTCCCGAAAAGATGTATGCTATGTAATAATGTAAAATGAATTGCCTAGATGTATGCTATGTAATAATGTAAAATGAATTGCCTAGATGTATGCTATGTAATAATGTAAAATGAATTCCCGAAAGGATGTATGCTATGTAATAATGTAGAATGAATTGCCAAGATGTATGCTATGTAATAATGTAAAATGAATTGCCTAGATGTATACTATGTAATAATGTAAAATGAATTGCCAAGAAGATGTATGCTATGTAATCATGTAAAATGAATTGCCAAGAAGATGTATGCTATGTAATAATGTAGAATGAATTGCCTAGATGTATGCTATGTAATAATGTAAAATGAATTGCCAAGAAGATGTATGCTATGTAATCATGTAAAATGAATTGCCAAGAAGATGTATGCTATGTAATAATGTAGAATGAATTGCCAAGAAGATGTATGCTATGTAATGATGTAGAATGAATTGCCAAGAAGATGCATGCTATGTAATAATGTAGAATGAATTGCCAAGAAGATGGATGCTATGTAATAATGTAAAATGAATTGCCTAGATGTATGCTATGTAATAATGTAAAATGAATTAGCAAGATGTATGCTATGTAATCATGTAAAATGAATTCCCGAAAAGATGTATGCTATGTAATAATGTAGAATGAATTGCCAAGAAGATGTATGCTATGTAATAATGTAAAATGAATTGCCTAGATGTGGGCTATGTAATAATGTAAAATGAATTCCCAAAAAGATGTATGCTATGTAATAATGTAAAATGAATTGCCAAGATGTATGCTATGTAATAATGTAAAATGAATTGCCTAGATGTATGCTATGTAATAATGTAAAATGAATTCCCGAAAAGATGTATGCTATGTAATAATGTAGAATGAATTGCCAAGAAGATGTATGCTATGTAATAATGTAAAATGAATTGCCAAGATGTATGCTATGTAATAATGTAAAATGCATTGCCAAGAAGATGTATGCTATGTAATCATGTAAAATGAATTGCCAAGAAGATGTATGCTATGTAATAATGTAGAATGAATTGCCAAGAAGATATATGCTATGTAATAATGTAAGATGAATTGCCAAGAAGATGTATGCTATGTAATAATGTAAAATGAATTGCCAGGAAGATGGATGCTATGTAATAATGTAAAATGAATTGGCAAGATGTATGCTATGTAATCATGTAAAATGAATTCCCGAAAAGATGTATGCTATGTAATAATGTAGAATGAATTGCCAAGAAGATGTATGCTATGTAATAATGTAAAATGAATTGCCAAGAAGATGTATGCTATGTAATAATGTAAAATGAATTGCCTAGATGTATGCTATATAATAATGTAAAATGAATTCCCGAAAAGATGTATGCTATGTAATAATGTAAAATGAATTGCCTAGATGTATGCTATGTAATAATGTAAAATGAATTCCCGAAAAGATGTATGCTATGTAATAATGTAAAATGAATTGCCTAGATGTATGCTATTTAATAATGTAAAATGAATTTCCGAAAAGATATATGCTATGTAATAATGTAAAATGAATTGCTTAGATGCATGCTATGTAATAATGTAAAATGAATTGCCTAGATGTATGCTATGTAATAATGCAAAATGAATTGCCAAGAAGATGTATGCTATGTAATCATGTAAAATGAATTGCCAAGAAGATGTATGCTATGTAATAATGTAAAATGAATTGCCAAGAAGTATGCTATGTAATAATGTAAAATGAATTGCCTAGATGTATGCTATGTAATAATGTAAAATGAATTGCCAAGATGTATGCTATATAATAATGTAGAATGAATTGCCAAGAAGATGTATGCTATGTAATCATGTAAAATGAATTGCCTAGATGTATGCTATGTAATAATATAAAATGAATTGCCAAGATGTGTGAAATGTAATAATGTAAAATGAATATATACATATACATAAACAAAATACACATTCATCAATACATTTCTGCATGCATGCATACTTTTTCTTTAAGAAGGACATCACATTTTCGCATAACTGAAAGTGTACATCTCCATCAATCCACTAACCGTAATGTAAAAACTTTAGGGACATCAGCGTAGATAAATGTCACGTTTCTTCAACCCAATTTGTATGTCGTGTAGAAACTAAGGTATTAGTACAAGCATGACTGCTGTCTAAACATTTCCGCAGGCTAGAGTTAATCTCGTACGCAAGGTTACCGTGACCAGAGAGAAGATCCGCCATTTTGAATCGGCACAGGAGTCAGATATCGCAACTTCCCACCTAGGTGTTACCGATTTGTCCTAGATCAGAGGAACTGCGAGGGAACGGGGCATGTTCTAAATCCGTCAAAACGTGGACAGACAGCGAGAAGGACATTATCCGCTAAGTTTGATTGGATCGGGTCAAAACGACATCCAGTCGAAATTGAAATAGAGGGTGTGATAACAATTTCGATCCAAATTATAACTCCTAACTAGCAAGCGAAAATTCAGTCTCGCCTAGGAAGATTGATGAGCAATATAGGCTGACTCCGAGAGAGCCACTCGTACTTTCGCGGTAAAACTTAGAGAGGAAATTCTAAGGAAAGACAAAGCTTCGTAAAGGTCAGTAAGTTATTTGCTCGATTTTTGCAGAATATTACGGCATTGTAATTGTAATTATGTGTAGTATGTATACTTAATTACAGGGATCGTTTAGTAGTAGAATTACCATTATAGTGTTTAATTTACGTGCATATTTGAGAAATGAATCTTAGTATTATGTACAGAATTATGTAGATAGTTAGTTCGTGGTCAGAATTGATTTTGTAATTCGCTAATAGTTTACTTCGTAGCAAACTAGTGCATTTATTCATGCGATATGTTAGATTGTACACATGTTTGAATTGTTTTTTTGGAAAATGGTTAAAGTGTGTAAGACTAGTTACTATGGACGTGTGGATATATCAGAGCATGGATATTTTAATATTTTTGTACTTTGTATGAGTTGTAATGTAAAGAAATGCGTCTGATTGCTGTGATCCTGATTAGTCAAATGGGATTAGGAATATGTACTGATGCAATTTATTGATGTATGTACGAGAAGTAATTGATACCGTTATTTTATTACGACGTTGTTTTACCATACAAGAACGTATGCTTATTTTGATGTGAATGAATGCGTGACCAAAGAAATTCAATGGTCGTTATCTGATGATAGGCTGGGTGTAGTGTGAGATGAGAGGGATAAGGAAGATATTGTACCGTCCATGTGTTTTCACAGGAAGATTTTATGGGGACAGAACTTCCGGTTTAGTTAAGTCCCGAGTTTCTATTAAGGGAGACGGAAGTGCAATTAACAGAGCAGTCGGAGTCGACAAGTCTAGTCGGTATCGAGGGTCGAGAAAGAGCAGGTAAAGGAGTCGTGGAGGAGAAAGTGAAGAAGGAGTAGGAGTATCGATGAATTAGTGGAGAGAAGGAATTTGGAGAAAGTCTGAGGAAGAGTAGAAAGAATAGGAGGAATAATGGAAAAGAATACACAGATGAGTAGAATACAAGGACAGGTGGAAAGCCATCTCACACTACTAATCAAATGATGCCATAGGCTATCGAAGGGTCGAACGGAAGGAGAGTACTTGGGAAATATTATTCATTTCATTTTTAAATTGTCATTAAATTGTTATTCGTTGAATTTCAGTTTTTTTGGTGTTGTATATTTAATCATTTAACCGTCGGCATTGCTGACTGGGCGCTCGGAGCTTCACTTCTATCATTCACTAATTTAACTTCCAACCAAAATCGAGCCTGGGTGGGACTTCTACAATTGTTTAAATAAAATATTGGAAGCACCCCACTCCACACCTAGCACAATGACGACATAACAAAACCCCGTCACTCCACCATAGTACATAAACCATTGTAATTGGCTTCAAAGTATTTCGCCAATATAACTTTTGTACAAATAATGCCATAAAACGGTTTCATTTATTAGGGTACACTAATTGTCACCGTGTGAGCAGTATATGTCATATAGATGCTGATTGGTACGGAAAGCTATATAATATGTTATTTTATAACTTAGTTTTAATTTAAGTCATTTAGATTAATGACATTTAGTATTTAATTATTTACTTCTGTGTCTGGCCTGTAATATAAGAAGAGTATATGCATGTACTTTCTTCATTCATAAATCAAGGTTATTCAAGGTTCATGTCAACAACTATTTCGTTCAAAGTAGGCCAACAAATCATTTTAATGGAGGTCACGTCAACATCACATTATCCTAGAAATACATTTGTTCTGTAGAGATATAATTTATGAAATAGTTGCTGATTGGCTCGGTACGTAAAACTAAGATGACCATAAATGATAAGATATTTAACAATACAGAACACATTAAATACCTGGAATCTTTTCTAATGGTTCAGATGTGTTGATTTTATACGCATTAGTAGACTATATACGATAATTAATGCACCGCGTTTTCATTCTTTATGAATATTCCAGCTTTGTAGGAGTCGGAGAACAAATTTGATTTAGTCATAATTTGTTGTTGAAATTACACAGTGGAAAAAATTTATTCCAAACAGACACTACCTTGCTGAATTATAGTGAAATAATTCAAGGACTTGGATATTAATTTTGTTGGATTACATTCAAGGACTTTAGTGACATTCAGCTTTCACTGGATTACTTAAGTAAAACAGACTGGATATTAGGACAGTATTTCTTTATTGGTGCTAACATAAAAGCACATTAGAACCTTTGGATCGTTTCCGGAATACTGTGAAATTGATAGAACATTTAGGGTAATATTATAGGAATTTATACTAAACTGCAATTTTTAATTATCTCATTTTGTTTGATTTTATATTTTAGGGATACAAATTTATGTTTCGGAAAATTTCATGCTTGTTGGGTTTTACATTGTCTTGTTACGTAGTTTAAGCTCCTTCGACGTATTACTGATATACTAACTTCTATATTAAATAGACTTTCTCTGTTAATTAACGCTTTCTCTGTTAATTAACGCAGACTTTTTAAAGTATGATATAAGAAGACTTGGCGTACAAGATATGAATACACAATGATTAGTTTTCAGAGTGTTCATAAAAGGCTAGCATTCTGAACAAAATAAAATCTCACAAAGTAAGATACGGGCGTTGACTTGTCAGTAGGATAATAATAATAATAATAATAATAATGATGATGATGATGATAATAATAATAATAATAATAATAATAATAATAATAATAATTTTGACTGAACCACGACTAGAACAAACAAACCAGTTGCATGTCACATCCCAGAAGGCCTAACTAAACAAAGCACAAAATATTCAAAATAGACTGCAGCAAGGAGAGAAAATAGCGATCGCAAATTAGCATAGATCGAAACACAACTACATATAAAGAAAAAAAGAAATATGGTTCTAGCTCGCTAATGAACTTATTAAACCGAATGCACCCAATACCAGTACAGAAATCAAATTCTAAAAAGCGTGCGAACTTAATATGGAAAGTCTTAATGGGTTATTAACATACACAATTAGCTACTGGGATGAATCATTGTTAGACAACTATTTCACCTTGAGCTTGCTTTTGGTTGTAGGGATAAATATTGCTTAAAGGTCATTTTAATTTTAAAACTATGTTCGGTTTCTTGCAACTTTCTCCTTCTTAAATACACATTCGACAGTGTCATTTTGACATTTAATGAAAATGGTTCCAATCCATGTCCAGAAATACTTTATGTCGTGTTCTTTTTTCAATTTGATCCTATTTGTACCAGATCATTGATGACATAGGGCTTGATCCGGCCATACTAGTAATTGCAGCATACCACGGAGATTGATATGTATGATTTTTTAATTAGTCGATGGCACAGTCATTTACTGTTAAATCTTTGAAAATATTTATATGATTTTCTTTATATGCTGAATTAGTGGACTATATACGAAAGAATGAACATGTTCAGCGGTTGTAATTATTCTTCTTTTACTTTTTAATTGTTTCTTTGTAGATTTAGAAGACATTGGCGAAAAAAGTCTATACTGCATTAAGGGTCATATGAACATTTCTAATCCATGAAATATCACACAATACCTTTGAGCTTAATCCATAAAATAAACGTACACAGTAGGTTAAGCTGTTAAGAATGTTGATGCTTTACAATGTTGTAAATATGGACGAAAAAGAAAGCACTGATGGGATGAAGATTTTACGTCAATCATGAAAAAACGTGAGGGCTCACTGTTTTGTTTCACCGAGGTAGTTAAAAATATTATGTAAAATTCTGGTATTTTCATCAATGAATCTTTTAAACCTTTAAGTATCTCTTATTCCAAAGGGTAGTACCTTTCTAAGCCTTTTTCTATTAAATTTCAGGACATTTTGAAGCCCACATTTTGTAATGAAATTGGTTTCTTAATTATATATCTTCTATCTTTATAATCTTCTGGAATGCACGTGATAACTCTCTGAGACTGAAAATCGGGCAGAGTTTTGTTTTCATTCCCAAAAATGAAAGATCTATATTTAAATCAGCATTATTCCTTAAAAAAAAATTGAAGTCTACAAGAACCGTGGCTGGTTTCAATTTTTAGTGCTAAACAACACTCACTAAATGTCAGATTACCCATGCATTAGTTTTTCTTGGCAAACTTTATAATTTTATGTAGCATGCACAAAAAAGTGTTCATTTGTTTGTAGATCACTTTTATTTTTGCTTCGATAAAGGTCTTTATATAAATCATTATTGTTGATTTCTAATTTCATATTACTCTGTTAACCTTTCCCCGTCATCCAAATTTTTAACTTGTTCACTATTTTATTATTGCATGTTTTCATGTTAAAAAATAATGTATAATTCATTTAGCCAACTTTATGCGATCTTTGACATTACACTTTTTATATGTTTCCTTATTTCTTCGAAGCTGGCTTGTTTATTAGCGAATATTTAATCTCTCAGCATTTCTTTTATTAAGCTATTAGTTTAACGTAAAGTTTCAGCTTCAATTCTTTTAGCAAGCTGTTTTCTTTTTTTTTTGGGGGGGGGGGGGTTGTGTTACCCTTGCATGCGAATATTTAATTGTTTCTGTTCTAATGATGATTTTAAGAATTTTACGAAAGACTTGATCGATAAATGTTAAATTTATTTGTAGTGAATCATTTTTATCACATTCAAGATAGTATTTAAAATACATTTTTTCTTTTTAATTCAGTTATTGTATTTTTTTATTTAATAGTTTTGCATTGAATTTCCAATAACAATGACCTCTATATAGTGCAGATGATAATAATAATAATAATAATAATAATTCTCATCATTATCATCATTATTATTATTATTATTATTATTATTATTATTATTATTATTATTATTATAATGTTACGGTTATAGCAGAGTGACCTGTTTGTACCCTGGAACATTAGCTGAGATCAATAAATTGTCTATTTTACCTTGTTATATAGGACTGAGCTCCATGGATCAGATTCTTGATATCCTAAACTTGGCCCATGGGATTTCTGATATGAATATTATATGTATCAAGTTCTCCTAAACAATGTTCCATTCACAAACTATAATAATAGCTGAATTCTCAATGCTAACAATATTTTCTTGTCTCAGTTTCTAACAGAAGTCGGGATTGTCATCATTATGACCCTATAGACAATATGACCCTATAGGCATATGACCCTATAGACAACATGTCCCTATAGACAATATGACCTTATGGACAATATGACCCTACAAACAAATGACTCAGACGAAATTTCATGTTTGAAGCATCATGCAAAGAAGTTTTAGGCAGTCTGAGTTTTTCTGCCGAAGGGGAAGCTGCCTACGGAATCAGTAAGAATTACTTTTCTCGGTAAATAATTCATCCAAGGGAAATGTTAGAGACCAGGAACCAGAGAAGAGACACAGGGAATTCTCTGATGATAAGCGAGTCAAGGCGTGGAAAACACAAAAGTGTGGTCTCAATTAGATACAATATGCATTGCTGTAAGTGTAATTATTTGTTGAATGTATTCGTTTTAAATTCATACTTCAAATTTCCTTGAGTTCAGAACATAATCCTACGTTCATCGACCTTGGATGTAATAGAAATCATGTAGCGTGGGAATTTCATGTATTAATCTGATACGAATTGTGAGAACCAAGTTATCTGTCTTAAATGATTTGTATCATGTATGATGAGAATATTTATTTTCCTATGTATTAAAATGTCTGTCAATGAATAGCTAATTAGCAAACAAACGTAGTTAGGACTAGGCGTGAAGTCCATTACTTCGTTTGTTTAATTTAGTTGTGAATTTTTTTTCAATCTAGAATCGATGTTGTTTGCATTAGGAACGTATGTTGACTGTCGTTGTCAGCTGGTAATTTCCAGCCCATGGTGGCGTGTAAGGGTTTATCTAAGATGAATAGTAATGCCATAATTCTAGTTAGGAATGCGAATAGCTGCCTGAAAAGACACAAATTCTTCAAGTTGATAGATTGTTTGTGTACCAGATCAGGTCGCGGACTGATCATTGCTTTTTTCTGTTGAATTACAATAAGACAATATCTGTTGTGAAAAGAGTGGGAATAGTGTTTGAAGAGGAAGAAGAAGAAAAAGAAAAAGAAGAAGAAGAAATACGATAACATTAACTTTTCGCCAACAGTGATGTGAAAAAGACCGGAAGCAACCAGGTAATAATGAAATGCTGACAATTTGAGTTCGATCAGTCGCTCGATTATATGATGAAATTTGTTTTATGGGTGCATACATTTTGTAACTCTGTTTCTGAAAGAAAGCGAATCATTCAGTGTCATGCTCAATTTAATTTTGTTGATGTAATTGATTAAATTGCTATGTTTTACATACGGTGCGTGTATTGTTCTATTCTATATCTCTGTTTAGATCTCTATTATTCCATCTATTAATTTCATATTTTATTTTTATTCTATTGCACATGGTTTCTATCTCTGCTCATATCTCTATTATTCCATACATTAATTTCATATTTTATTTTATTGTTTATTCCAATACACGTGTTGTTCTATTCTACATCTCTCCTCAGAGCTCTAATATTCTGTCCATTAGTTTATATTTTATTTTATTGTTTATTTTATTCGGGCAATAACACTGTGGTCAATCATCTCGTAGATAATGATATCAAACACCATAAGGAGTGGTACATCACACATTCCCCACCTCAGACAAACATTACAACTAGAATGTCAACACAAGTTTAGTGCAAATGACAATTATCTGATTACGCCTTAATCAGCTAAGACACATGGTATAAACACGCAGGTTGAAACACAACCACACTCACACCCACACCCACACCCACCCACACACATAAAGATCATAAGAATACCTTATAAAGTGTTGGATATACACATGTAAGTATAAACTACTATAGATATCATTGGTATGATTGCACAGCCATAATCCTTGAGTAAGTGAAGGGATATATATATATATATATATATATATATATATATATATATATATATATATATATATATATATATATATATATATATATATATATATATATATATATATATATAATAGTCTGATAGTTTATTAACTAGTTTCAAGTAGAGGATTTTAACTGTCTAGGTAAATTATTCTTTCTTTTAATATATATTATTTTTACTATTATATGTTAAGCATGTATCCTCTCATGCAGCAAATTGCCTAAATTACCCATGTAATTATATCAGTAAACCCCACAGAGTTTTAGTTATAACTATCAACCCAAATGCTCAGGAGACTGAATAATATAAAAGAATATCAGTCAAAATACTCATTTATAATACTCATATTATCCAGTTAGAGGATCAAATCCTAAAGACAGTCTAAGAACCACATGGATAATGAAGACCCTAATTTGAATTCTCTAAAACTTTTTTTCTGAATGAAGAAAATCTGTATGAATATCTGGTTCCTGCATTTGTAGCTACTGACGGATTATTTATTCGCTCTCTTGATTCCGCAAGATTCATAACTAAATTTAATTTAAAAAGTTTCATAATATTTCTTACAATGCAAAAGTCACGTATTAATAGTTTATTGAAAGAATGGTATAAAAAAAATATCAGCACCGTCCAAACAAATTAAATTATGGACGCATACCATGGTTTTCTAACCCGATTTGAAGACGAAAAGATTATTCAATTGCATGTTTAAACTATGCACAAACAAAATTTGTGATTCTGAATTTGAATTAATCACACTATCAATGTCATAAAAAAAAGTCCCAGCTAAGCCTTCCTCTGCTGTATTTTGGCTTAGACCAGGCAATTTAAGCGCCATGCACATTCTAGCTGGACTTTGAAAGCTTTTGGGTGAGACTCTGTTTAAATGAGTAATATCTTCAGTCAGCCTTATTGACAGTTTTTGTTTCAGCTTCCATTTGTCCTTTACACGAGCTTTTTTGGCATCAGGATTTCTAAGTTTCATGATTATTGGCGTTGGTATACCAGTGGGCCAGAAATTCTATCCATGACAAGTGTGTCTCCCTGATCAATGTCTCTGTCTTCAGCTTCTTTCACTACTTGTGCATGTTTGGTTGTCAGATTTTCATTTTGTGTCTCAGACATATCTATTATTTTAACTGTTTTTGTTAGCATTACTCATGCTGTTAATATTAGAGTTGTCACGCAGTTTGCATAAATATTTCCTAAGCCGAAGTCAGTAAATTTTGTTACCGATAATCTGGGTATATGATGGTCTATAGTAAAAAATACGGGGGGGGGGGGGGGGGAATCTAAGACTGGCAGATGGGGTCTAAAAATATCAAATAATTATTGCGCAGTTTTTATCCTTATAATTCAACAGGAAGATTTTCATTTTGTGTTGCATGTTCCACAGAAACTGCTAGAAGATATAAACAAAGAACAAGCAGTCACATACTGGTTTTCCAATATAAATCACTTAGCATACTGTGATCCGTAGAAAACAACAACAACAACAACAACAACAACAACACACACACACACACACACACACACACACACACACACACACATTCAAAATAATATAATGAAAATTTTAGAAAAGTGGTCTCAACAGAGCGATTTAGGGGAGGGGACATATAATATAATCTTCTGAAATTTAATAATAATAATAACGATGATGAGGATGATGATAATAATAATAATAATAATAATAATAATAATAATAATAATAATAATAGTAATAATAATAATAGTGTCAGACATAGACAAAAATGGTCTGATCTATGAAACCACTTGAGGTCGTATTGATCGAACAGCGCTCGTCCCTGTCGTCAACAGGACATTTTTTGGGGGTCCGAAGGAAATGACGGAGTAGCACGTTTTTTTTTTTTTTTTTTTATTGCTTCATTCAATCGGAACACCGTCAGCCTTTTCCGTCAATTCGAGAGAGAAACTACATGAAAACATCAAAAATACCCGCGCGATGCTCTGAGTCACTTTGATAGTATAAAGGGACACAACTTCAGGTTGTTTCGGTTGATAGTTGTTGGGTTTCGGTTCATTGCCCCTTATTAAGCTGCATGTATTAGATTCACTTCAAAAGGGAAGCAACGAATTCCGGTTGAAAGAACGGATATGCGACCGAGTGTTTTAATTCGTTTCGACTTCAGAATGCTAAGAGAATTAGAAATGTAAAGTTAACGGAGTTAGCTTTATCGGTGCTTATATGCACAAGCAAATGATCAAACAACGATTAGGATTATATCTGTTAATTCTCTTGATATAAACATTATATATGTTAATTCGATTGATATGTACATTACATCTAATAATTCTACTGATATGAACATTGTATCTGTTAATTCGATTGATATGATTATTATATCTGTTAATTCTATTGATATGAATATTACATCTGTTAATTCTATTGATATGAATATTACATCTGTTAATTCTATTGATATGAATATTATATCTGTTAATTCTATTGATATGAATATTACATCTGTTAATTCTATTGACATGAATATTACATCTGTTAATTCTATTGATATGATTATTATATCTGTTAATTCTATTGATATGAATATTATATCTGTTAATTCTATTGATATGAATATTACATCTGTTAATTCCATTGATATGAATATCATATCTATTCGTTCTATTGATATGAATATTATGTATGTTAATTCTATTGATCTGAACATTATATATGTTAATTCTATTGATATGGATTATATGTATGTTAATTCTATTGATATGAACATTATATATGTTAATTCTATTGATCTGAACATTATATATATTAGTAGTGAATGGGGACGATTCAGTGACAATGGGAATTAGCATTACAGACCCCCCCCCCCGGGACTGTTTAGCGACTATGTAAATTTAACATTACGAAAAACCCTGGGACTGTTTAGCGACAAGGGAAATTAACATGGGAAATAGATTTTGGGACTGTTGAGCGTCAAGGGGAATTGAACATGGGACTGTATACCATCAAGGGAATTTAAACAGGGTGGGACTGTATAGCGTCAAGGGAAATTTAACATGGGATTTTTTTTAAAAAAATAAAAAAAATAAAAAATAAAAATAGGGTAGGCAATGGAAAGTCAATCTCTTTTCGAGACCTATGAGTGGCCCTGAAAAGGGCCTTTGGGTTTATGTTAATGTATCCATTAACATATAAAGGGCACGGCATTGGTCTTCTTCTTGTCCTTAGGCTGCGTCTCACTGTAGGACCGTAAATCAGGACTCTTTTGAGGCATCCTTGTCTTTCTACGTAGATCCTACGTATCCACAGACTGGTGTCTGTCCTGTGGACAACTGTCCGGAACATCATTGAAGACACAAGCGTAGAAGATTGCACATCGGTCCACATCTTGAGGCGCCGAGAACAGGTGAATCAATTCAGTGAACTGCGCTTATTTATAGGTAGAGGTAGGATTGAAACGGATTGAGTTTTTGACCAATCCAAACACACGTTACAGAATTCAGTCAGCCCGCATCCAATCCGAAGAGAACAGTCTGTGACGTCACGTGGTCTATATAGATTCGCTAGCGCCTGTGTGCAGTCAATCTATGCGACAGTGATTCAACATGACGGAAACTCAGAAAACGATCCACTGGGGTGCACCAGCAGTGGAGACTGCCCAAGGGAACCCGGACTTACTTTCAGAAGAGGTAAATTGGGATTTTGTGGATTTTCTTACCTCGCAAGAATTTGTTCCGGAACCTTCGTCACCTTCATTACCGTAAGTGGAGAATTTTAGACAGAGACAGAAAGAAGAATTGGAGAAATTTATACAACGACAAAAGGAAGCGGAACAAGCTTTTCTCCTACAGCAACAGCAGCAAGAAGAAGAGGTAAGAAAAAAACAACAACAAGAAGAAGTAGCAGCAAAGAAACAAGAGGGTGAAAATCAAACGGTCACGTTACTGTTGGACATTTTAGCGGAGTTAAGAAGTCTGAAACAAATGTATCAGACTTCTTTATTACGACCGAAGAGAATACGGCCTTCCCGAGCTAAACACGTCAACCCTGTGACTAAGCCTGCCGTACCACCCTTAGTGATTTCAACCAAATCATCATCAACAGTACGCAGTCCAGAAGTAGGCCTTGGCCGTGGCAAAGGCTTAAGGCAGTTAAAGTTGATTGCTTAAACTCACCCCTGCACCAAAAAAAAGGCCCTTTTCAGGGCCACCCACGTCTCTCGAAAAGAGATCGACTTTCAATTGCCAATAACTCAAAAAAAAGAAAAAGAACCATTTTACCCCTATAGTACGTGTCTGTGTATGAGTGCGTGAGTGTACGTTCTTATTTTAAAATCAAAACCCAAAGACACTTACCTTATATAATTAATTTATTCTTTTATCAATAGTTACAATCCAATTCACAATTCACAACATAGCACTTCAAAAAGTTCATTCACTTCTTCTGTCTCATTGTTTAGTGTCTCTGTTTTTTAAATTTCTTCACCGTCACATTCTTTTCCTCCTCTTCTTTTTCACTTTCTTCCCTTCTTCTTTTCTTCTCCTGTTTCTTTTTCTTTACCTGGCTGCTTTCTTCCTCTGAAGAATCCCTCTCTTCTGAAGAAGAATCCCTCTTTTCTTCTGACTCCTCTTGTTTCTTTTTTGGGCAATATGGAGACCAATGTCCTTTTGCTTGACAATAATAACAGGTATCTTGACTTTTGTCTTTTCTAGCCCCTTTTTTCTTTTTTGATGGTCTGGACACTCTGAAGACCAATGCCCTTTCTTCTGACAGATATAGCAAGTATCTTGACTTTTATCTCGAAAGGAAGGAGAGTAGTGCGTCGGCTGGCCTGAAGAGAATTTTCTAATGACCCCTCGCAAAGCTCTGATGAAACGTTCGATTTGGCTAGTCTCTTCCATCGTTGTGCTCGGTTAGAGAGTGAAATGAATAGTGAAAGGACAAGACACACACCCTTTTATATACGCTGGTCTGCCATGACTATAAATTAGCCCATGGTGTTTAAACTTTAGTCATTTGACGTTTTTCACTCAAGATGAAACGATCCTATTCATTCGAGAAGAAAGAAGAAGAAAGTAAGAGGCAGAAACGTGATCTATCGCCTCGTACCAGGGCTGAAGTCTTGGCACAAATTCATGCCAGTGATTTTGAAGAGGACATAAGTGAACCAGAATCCGAACCCTCTAAACAAAGTTCACCACCCTTAGTCAACCCTGAAAAGTACTATTCCATTCCAGAGTCGGAAAAGCGCTCCTCTAGAAAATTTAGAACCACGGCTTACAAATACACAGTGAAGTTTAAAGATTTCAAGGCTGAAGTACCGTTAGAGAAAGCAGAAGGGTTCATCACTGGGGTGTGGGATTCTTTGCTCACCGCACTCAAGCGACAATGTCAACCCAAAGAAGACGATCGCTTGAGACTTTCCATACAACACGACGGTTTGAAATCCCCTGTTTGGATCGAGTTTAGCAGACCCGCAGAACTAACTGCTTCCAAAGTCATGGACAAGATTCAACACGTGCAACAATCTAATGACCAGTTTGACATCACCGATGGAAAAGCCACAGTGGACATGACCCACGTCTCTCCTCCTCAAGGGACCGGACAACGCAATAAAGTGTTACTGGTGAACTACCTTCGGAGCACCAAAAAGAGTCTCATCCAAATTCACAATTCTCAAGACCAGATGTGTTTAGCCCGAACCATCGTGGTGGGACGAACCTATGCCAACAAGAAGGACACGGTAGAATGGAAAAGAACCTGGAAAACTATTCAACGATGGGACCGAGCCAAACAACGAAACGAAGCAGAACTCCTGTTGCAACAAGCTGACCTATCCAAAGACACACCCTGCGGCAATCCTGAAATGCAAAAATTGCAAGATGTCCTAGCTCCACGCTACACCTTCAAAGTGCACCCTCAAGAAGTGCGTGGGCCTCTGTTGTTTCGAGGCCAAGACTTTAAGGACGGAAAATACATTCATGTCTATTATCACGATGAACATTTCGATACCATTACCAGTATCACTGCATTCCTGGGATACGGTTATTACTGTGAGAAATGTGACCATAGTTATAATAATCGAGAGCAACACAAACATTGCGGATTGAAATGCTCAGGATGTTTGGCCTCTCCACCCTGTCTGAGCGAAGGACAAGAAAGAGTACATTGTCCTGCTTGTCTGCGCACGCTTGTCAGCCCTGCCTGTTACCAACAACATCTGAAGACGCAAGGTTCACAGCAGAAATGTGCTTGTCAACTCCTGAGATTGTGCCCTACCTGTGGACAAGGCATACAACATCTGAAGACGCAAGGTTCACAGCAGAAATGTGCTTGTCAACTCCTGAGATTGTGCCCTACCTGTGGACAAGGCATACGTACCAATACTGTCAAGGCACACGTATGTCGAGGAAATAAAAAATGTCACATTTGTCATCACATCGTGGACTTGGAACACCAGTGCTACGTGCAAAAATACCAACCCCCACCAGAGAAAGAGGATGGTCACAAGAAGAAGAAAGGCAATTTCATCTTTTTCGATTTCGAATGCATGCAAGAGACCGGCATTCACATTCCTAATTTATGCGTGGCTCATCGAGCGTGCGAGAAGTGCATTCAAGAACCCATTTTCAGTCATTGCCCTCACTGCAGCAAGATTCCTGGAGGGCGTGAAAAAATCTTTCGAGGACAGAACACGCTAGCCGATTTCGCTCGATGGGTCTTAGACCCCATCGACAAGACGTGGAGTCAAGAGGACATCGAATGTTACGGAGATTGTCATCGTCATGCCACAGTGATGGCTCACAATTTCTCCGGATACGATGGACAGTTTCTTTTGAGGTACTATACGGAACATGGCACCGAACGTCCTAAAGTCACTTTGAACGGAGCCAAAATCATTTTCATGCAAGTGGGACAAGCGCAGTTTAAAGATTCGATGAGCTATTTGGCCATGCCTTTGAGTCGAATGCCTAAAACGTTTGGAATGACAGAAATGGCTAAAGGGTACTTGCCACACTTTTTCAATACGGAAGCCAATCAACACGCCGTTCTACCCCATTTGCCTGAGGCTCACTATTACGATCCCGACAACATGCGTACCGAACAACGAGAAGCTTTCTACGCTTGGTACCAGGCTCACGCCTCGGACCCTTTCGACTTTCAGGAAGAAATGCTAAAGTATTGTCGTTCTGACGTGGACATTTTACGGCGATGCTGTGGAAAATTTCGAGAACTGTTCATGGAACACGGAGGGGTCGATCCTTTGAAAGAAGCTTGCACCATTGCCAAAGCGTGTTCCTTAGTGTATCGACAACGATTCATGCCTGAAAACACCGTGGCTGTCATCAGTCCTCAAACGACCAACTATGTCAAACGTCAATACTCGGTCAAAGCCCTACGCTGGTTACATTACTTGTGCGACAAGGAAGAGAAATGGATTCAGCATGCCCGCAACGGAGGAGGTGAAAAGACCATCGGAACGTATTCGGTCGATGGCTGGGACTTAGAAAACCCTAAGATCGTGTACGAGTTTAACGGTTGCTTATTTCACGGATGTCCCGTCTGTTACCCTGACAGTAGCACTAAAAATCAGTTTTTACAACGAACCATGGAAGACTTGTACCAGGACACTTGTCAGCGACGCCTAAAGGTAGAACAGCAAGGATACCAAGTGGTGGAAATGTGGGAACACGAGTACGATCACCGTTTGAAAATCGATCCCGAGTTTAAACGCCTCGTGGAAAGTTACCAGTTCATGGACCCCCTGAACCCGAGGGATAGTTTGTACGGAGGAAGGACCAATGCCACCTGTTTGCTGTACCAAGCCGACGAAGAGAAAGGAGAAGAAATGAAATACTTGGACGTGTGTTCGCTGTATCCCTACGTGTGCAAATATTGTCGCTTTCCTGTAGGGCACCCACAATTGTTGACGGAACACATCGACCTGAAAAACATTCGACAATACGAAGGCTTGATCAAGTACAAAGTTTTGCCTCCCACGGACTTGTACCATCCCGTGTTACCTCACCATTGCCAAGGCAAAATGATGTTTCCTTTGTGCCGTACTTGTGCCGAAACGTGCAACCAAGATCAGCCTTGTCAGCACATCCAGGAAGAACGGGCTTTGACGGGAACCTGGGTCAGCGTAGAATTGTTCAAAGCTCTGGACATGGGATACCAACTGTTAGAAGTGTACGAAATTTGTCACTTTCCCAAGACACAACAATACCACAAGGGTGACCCCAGTCAGAAAGGCATTTTCGCCGACTACGTGGATGCCTTTTTGAAACTGAAGCAAGAAGCCAGCGGCTATCCGTCCTGGTGTCACACTCCCGAAGAGCAAATAAAATTCAAAGAGAAATACTATGAACAAGAAGGCATCTCTTTAGACCACATCGAGAAAAACGAAGGCAGGCGATCGTTTGCCAAAGTGATGTTAAATTGATTGTGGGGTAAAATGGCACAACGACCGTGTTTACCCAAGACGGAATATTTGACAGAACCTTCCCGCTACTTCCAGATGATTCACGACAAAACCAAATACATGAAACACGTGGACGTCGTTCGTGAGGATTTGATCTTGATCAATTACGAAGAAGATCTGGACTTTGTTCAAGACGACCCTTTTGGAAATGTCATCATTGCGGCTTACGTGGCAGCCCATGCTCGCTTAAAATTGTACGAAGCTTTAGAACTGTTAGGGGAACGCGTCTTGTACTTTGACACGGACAGTTGCATTTACATCCATCACCCGAGTCAACAGCACCCTGACATCGAAGGAGACCGTTTAGGAGCCTGGACAGACGAGCATCCTGACGACAAGATTCTAAGTTTCGTCAGTGGCGGTCCAAAAAATTACGGCTACGAATACCGGGACAAACAAGGAGAAGTGCACACGAAGTGCAAAGTGAAAGGACTGACTCTGAATTATCGTTCCAGTCGTGTGGTCAACATTGGGGTATTGAAAGAAGCCTTGCAATCTGGAGAGGATGAACACTTTAAAGTGACCACCTATCAACCCAGCAAGATTGTACGTTTACCCACTCACCACATCGTCAGGCGACCCTTGGAAAAAGTCTATCAAAACGTGTACCAGAAGCGAGTGCGACTGCCCAACCACTTTTCTTTGCCGTATGGACATGTTGGTATAAAACATTGGTTGTAAGCGGATAGCCACCCACCAGAAGGATGACTTCGCCACAGCAAGAATCGAGTGAGAAACCCGATGAGAACTCCAAGTTCAAAGCCTACCATTTTCCGGTTTTCTTGCCTGACTATTGTGATTGTGCCCGTCGATTGGACACGTTTCAAGCATGGCCTACGGATAGGAAAGGATTACCTTCTTCGCATATTTTAGCTAGAACAGGATTTGTCTACTTGGGACCTGAGTCAGGATTGGGATACGAAGTACAGTGTTTCGCTTGCGGACTGAAGTTACGAATGGATCTGTGTATCTACAAAGATTCAGGTATTCTGGAACATACTCGATGGTCTCCGCACTGTCCTTACCTTTCTATGGCCTTTCCACCCATGACACTAGGGTACAATGATGACGGCACCTTAGAGACGGTACCTTCCAAAACTAGACATAAAAAACATAAAAAAGGAACGATGTACAAACTTGATACTGCATTGCGACTAGTATAAAAAGGGACTATGGTCAAGATCGATAGTTCATTGTGACTACCAAGACCAAGCGAACAAGATGAATACTTTCAGAGAAACACAAAACAAGTTTAGACAGGCACAATTCAAGTGTTGAGCTTCTGAAGTGGAATGCGATTGTGAGCCTTGCGATGGGTACGATGCTGTACGTTGTGACCTTAGCGATGCCGTAAAGCATCATGGGAACTTTGTTCTCACTACCCTATCATGGAAAGTGATGCTGTGCGTGCCAAACCTGAGGGATGCGAAAGCGATGCCGCTCGTCCTCTTGGACATTTTACTGGGTTTCGTTTTAAAGGTGGATGTTCACCTTCACGTCTACCCCCCCTACGGATGTCATCCAGCTCTGAGCAAACTCCTGTCCATGTCACCCAACCCTCATCGAAACGAACCTGTGAAAGACGAATATTCGTTTCCTGTGCGTTTGTCGGAATACTGCGACTTTGAAAATCGTCTTCAATCGTTCAAAGGAAAATGGCCTAAGTATCTGGGAGGACCGACCCCCGAAGAATTAGCCAGAGCCGGATTGTTCTACTTGGGCGAAGGAGATAAAGTCAAGTGCTTCAGTTGCGGTGTGTCACTTCACCACTGGGAACCACAAGATTCGGCCTACGTAGAACATGCTCGATGGTCACCGAATTGTCATTACTTACCCTTAGTGGGACCGAGACATTGAAGTAACTTACCATGTCGTTGACGAAGAAGAAACCAGATTGGTTAGGAGTCAAATGTTGGACATCACCGAGACCAGTATTTAAACTTCATTTCAAAAACGATATTGAATCATTACCTAAAGAACTCCAAGAGAAGATTTACAAAGAAGTTTAGCAGGGGTTTGCCAGAGTGAAATCTCAATGGGTCACTGTAGAACTTTTGTGTCGAGAAATTCATAAGAGGAAAGTGAAGAAAGTCAACCAGTGTGTTAGATATCTTTGGATCAAGTGTGCATTCGTCCTATTATATCACTCTAGACCGTTTACATCAAAAGAGTTCAGTGACATTCTTGGACGTTACCCTGAACGGCAGTGGCCAGAAATTACTCACTATGTGGATTACTTTTGCTCTAGGAGAAGATTGTGAATTGTACGGACTGACCTATTCATGGATACTTTACAAGAGAACATTCGTGCTTTGCCTGTGGAGTTAAGAGAACGCATTTACCGAGAGCTGGTCAAAATACAAGTCAAACGTAAAGAACAGTTGCATCCGTTACGTCACCAGATCTTTAACCACTGGTACCTGAATGGTATAAAAGAACTGATTCGTCAGAAATTGTTTCAGTGGTCAGACATTGTTCAAAATTTTGAGGTCGCCAATGATCGACATGTTCATAATTTTGGTTACTTCGAGATTCGCCTAGTGCAACGCATTGAGGAAGACAAGTTAAAGGATTACCAACATATTTTACGTGGAATCTACTTAGCGGAAGAGGAAACTTCTAAACAAACTCTGACGTTTAGGTTACAGTATGCAAGATTTAGATTCCCTACTGAAGAACGAAGATGTCTGGCTAGAAAGTACGTGTATTGCATCCGAAAAAAAGAGAGTATAAAAACAGGCTGTCATGCCACGACTTATGTCACATGTAATTGAACAGATTCCGTGGAAGGAACTCAATGACCATATTCAAACCGTGGATCATTACCATCGATTATTACAAGAACTGTATCCATTCAATTTGGGACGACGCATAGTGTGTGTCTTAGTGACTTGTTTTCTGGGATTTCGTTTACCAGCCGATTCTTTGTGGACTCTTTACGAACAGTATTTACCACCCCATTCAACATGAAACTGATGCCTTTAAATGTTCACGAGAGACTCCTTTTGCTCAAAGCCTTACGTTTTCATCTGGATACTTCTCGACCTCTACGGGAAAAAAAGATTCGTCAACTTTTAGCTACCCAAGACGTGTATGACGATGTGTGTGTAGCTTGTGACTTACAGATGTCCGTGCCTGGAAAGAATGGGATTTTGAGGCTTGGACCCAAGAAGTGGCCCAGTATGCACGAGAGTTGTTCAAGGAAAAAGTTACTTTTCAACCTGTGTTAGTGACGGTGCCAGAAGAACCCGTCACCCAGGACAGGACTGTCGTGGACAGGCCTGAAAGACCCTTTCGGGAGGACACTTGTGTGACCTTACCCCCTATAGAACTGGTCAGAACATTACCCAAAACATGTTGTACAGACGCTTGTTTCTATTCCACGTTGATGGTTATCATGTGCCTTTAATCGTTGTACTTAAGCCTTTGGCTTTTATGTATTTTTGTCTTTCGTGTTCATGTTTAAAACATTCAATAAACGTGTCCTGAAAAAAGTATATAAACTCTCGTCTTGTCTGTTTTCGTGTCACAAGTGACATTCTTAACACTATGGCTACCTCTTCTGTCTCTGCTCCCTCTTCCTCCACTGTCAAAGTCATCGACGAACACTTAGATCGTGCCAGTTGGGAGGCTTTGTATCTTCGCCGTCCCTTTAACATGCTCATTGCTGGACCTAGCGGTTCAGGCAAAACCGAATTCGTCAAACGTTTGATCGAACATAAACATCATTTGATCGATCGACCACCTCAGCGGATCGTGTGGTGTTACAAAGAGTGGCAATCGGCGTACAGCCTCTTGCGAGAAAGTCAAGGCGATTCTATCGTGTTTGTGGAAGGCATTCCTAAAGAAGACGACGGCATCGTCTCTGACTCCCGTCAAACCCATTTGGTCATTTTTGACGACATGTTAGGAGAAGACGAAGAAGAAATTAAACTGTGGTTCACGCGCAAAGGGCATCACCGTAATGCCAGTGTCGTTTACATCACCCAAAATTTGTTTCAACAAAGTAAAGCCCATCGCACCATCAGTCTCAATGCGCATTACGTGGTCTTGTTTAAAAGCCCTCGAGACAAATCGCAAGTGCAAGTCTTAGTCAAACAGTTTGGAACGGCTTGGCTGACTCAGGCGTACGACGATGCCACTCAAACTCCACACGCCTATTTACTCGTCGATTTGAAACCTACGACCCCCGATGATTTGCGATTACGTACCCACTTGTTTCACCACTGGTGCCAAGACGGAGGGCCTGTCCTGTACACGTCTCCGTCTTCGACTTAACTTCATTCCACAAAAAAAATCTATAAAAACCTCAGACACTTTTCGTCTGTCTCACACACATTTTGAACATGACGTCCCTTCAGTCGCATCTTCCCGTCAAATTGATTCGTGCCTTGTATGGCATCAGTCGAGAA
Source organism: Sinohyriopsis cumingii (assembly GCA_028554795.2). Classification (NCBI taxonomy): domain Eukaryota; kingdom Metazoa; phylum Mollusca; class Bivalvia; order Unionida; family Unionidae; genus Sinohyriopsis; species Sinohyriopsis cumingii. The sequence goes on from CM068824.1 coordinate 90,146,919, forward strand.
AAAAATCCACAAATACGGGCTCGTGTCTTAGAAGCTAGTCTCAAAGAAGTCTTACGATGGTTCACGGTGACGGCACGTCAAATACTCCAAGGAATCATTCAGATTCCTCATCAAACCAAACGCTTTTTTGATCGAAACAAAGTCGCTTTAACCCAACTGGCCGATCCCCGCATCGACACTCAAACCAAAAAACAAATCATTTTGAAACCTGGAGGGAGCGGTACTCTAGGAGGGGTCATCATTCGTTCTCTCTTAAGATGGGATCCTAATGCCCCCAAACTTCTCCCCAAGACAAAAGTCAAAGGAAGCTCCAAGAAGAAGAAAAAGACCAGGTCCCCAAGGAGAACTTCTCCAGTAGCGGGACCCTCCTCTTACCAGACACCACCCCGGAAAAAGAAAAGAAGCCCCCAGAAAAAGAAACAGAGAAAAAGTCCCCAGAAAAAGAAAGTCCACAGAAGAAAACTAGTCGCAAGAGAGGCACTTCGGCCAGGACGCAACCTTACACTCGCAAACCACGACCTGCAAAGGCGGTGACCGCGTCTCCGGCAGTCTCACGTTCATCTACTTCTCCGTTGATGACACCAAGAACTGAAGAGTACTTGGAGACATTGATCACACCAAGAACTTCTCCGTTGATAACCCCAAGAACTTCCCCAGTGGCAGGACCCTCCAATTTAGTGGCAGTGGCTGCTGCTCACAAAGTACCTTCTCCCAAAATCAAAGTCCAAGAAAGATCGGGCATGTTACAAAGTTTACTGGATTTGTCCAAGCAAGAACTAGCTCGATTTAGTCCGTTTCGTACCCCTGCACGACGTGTCATGCCTGTCCTCAAATTGATACGACGTAAAGACAATCAGTGGCGACGCGTTCCAGTATAAAAAAGGCCTGTGACCAAGTCGGGGTATCAGTGTTTTTGGTACTGAAGACTCAAAGAGGTCACCCTCCAGAAAACATCCTTCTTCTAAACAGCCCCAAGGAAAGAAAAGAAAAGGACTGCCTCCTCGTTTAGTCAAACATGGGGACATGTTATCTGTCCTGTCCAAAGCTTCTCCACCTCTACGAAAAAAACTCATTCAATCAGCCTCCAAAGAGGTCATCGATACCGTGTGCGAATGCTGTTTGAACGTCTTGAAAGGCACGATCCCTTTGTCCAAACACCAGAAACAATGCTTAGGCAAACATCGTCACGTTCTTCGCCAAATGGTTCAAAAGAAAATTCCCATTCGTCAAAAGAAGATGTTGGTCCAACGTGGAGGCATTTTCCCCTCTTGTTAGGTCCCTTACTGAAAGGAGTCTTGGGAACCATGTTGGGAGGACTGGTGGGAGCAAGATAAAAAGGCCATCGGAAGTCCCAAGATCTCAGAATCGACCCCTGACAACCCCATGGAAGGACGAAAACTAGCTTTAGTGCCTTACAAACGATGGATGGAATATCATCGTTGGCAAGAAGAACGCACCCCGCATTTACCTCCCAATCCCAATTTGAGCGAGATGTCCCAGTTACAACACGAATTGCAGTCCTTGATGGATCGCCAAGATTTGTCCGAAACAGAAAAATCGCAAAAGTACGGTCAACTCTTGCAACGACTGCAACTCTTTCACCAGAAAGCTTTAGACGAAACAGCTCTACCCACTCTGAAAGATTTTAAGACCTTGATGAAAAGTCCAGCACCATCATCACTACCACCACCACCACTACTACCATCCCCAGGGGTCACCAGAGATGCTACCCCACGAAGACCTGAGGAAGAAGAGATGCGAGAAGTGTTTCAAATACCGTCAGCAGCTCCCATTTCGAGTAAGATTGCAGCATCCTTGTTGACCCCGTCCCCCACACCCCAACGAGAAGAAATGAAAGCTTGGGTTAAAAAGATGATGTCCACTCCTCCTTCGACAGAAGTGAAAAAGAAAGAAGGGAAACCAGAAGTGAAAAAAGAAAAGAAGACCAAAGCCATTCCATTGCCACCTCCACCACCACTACCTTCGACTTCTACTCCCGTAGCCCATCGGACACGTAAATCCGTTTCTAAACCACCCTTTCGACCCACCCAAAGTAGCATCACCGAAGAGGGGGTGACTTATTAACACACAAACAAGCACAAAAAATGGAAAAAGTCTTAGCAAGCATTTACTACGATCCCTCCCATCCTGCAGGTTACGCAGGAGTTCAAAAATTGTACCGTGCTGCCAAAACTCGACTGAAAAGTCTCCGTTTACCTCAAGTGCAACGATGGTTACAAGAACAAGCTACCTACACTTTACACAAACCCATTCGACGCAAGTTTTCCAGAAGTCGCACCCGAGTGGAAGGCATCGATCATCGATGGGAAGCCGATTTAGCCGATGTCTCTCATTTGGCCAGCTACAATCGTGGCTACAAATATTTGTTTTGTGTCATCGACGTCTTTTCCAAATTTGCCTGGGTCGTGCCCTTGACTTCCAAATCCAGCAACGAGTTAGTGCGAGCCCTGCAACGAGTGTTGAAACAAAGCGGTCGTCACCCTGTTCGATGGCAAACGGACAAAGGTACCGAATTTCTGAACCAAGCTTTCCAAAAAGAATTAAAGAAACGTGACATTCATTTTTTTACCACCGAGAATCCCGAAACCAAAGCCAGCATCGTGGAACGTTTTCAACGCCCTTTGAAGAACGCATGTGGAAATATTTTACGCATCACCACACTCTGAAGTACATCGACATCTTACCGCACCTGGTGCAAGCGTACAACCAACCTTACCATCGAAGTATTGGACGTGCCCCGCAAGAAGTGACTCCCGACAACGAAGTGTTGGTGTTTGAGCGCCTGTTTGGTACGTCCCCAACGAGGGCTGTCCCCAAAAAAAGTGGAGAGTTGACCGTAGGAGATTGGGTGCGCATTGGCAAAACCAAACGCACTTTTGACAAAGGTTACTTACCTAACTGGACGACCGAATTGTTTCGTGTCACTGGACGAGTGCATGGCCGTCATCCTACCGTCTATAAATTGGAAGACATGAACGGAGAAGTGCTCAAAGGAACGTTTTATTTGCCCGAGTTACAACGTGTCACCAAAAAAGAAGACGACGTGTACGACATCGAAAGCATTCTCGAACGCAGAACCCGTAAAGTGGGTAAACGACGTGTCAAACAAGTCAAAGTATGTTGGAAAGGATATCCACCCAGTTTTGATTCTTGGATCGGCGCTTCGCAAGTCATCGACTATAAAAGAAGTGACCATCATGCCCTTTCACACAGACGCAGCTACGTCGACCACTCCTTCACCTAGTTCTTCTCTGCAAGATTTACAAAAACAACCCTTGTGGGTGTGGTGCGGAGAACGTGTGCCTAAAACGCAAATCGTCTTTTTCTGCCAAATCTTCGTGGTGTATTGTGTCATCGGGGCAGCCATCGCCAATATGAGTTTGCAGCAAGGAGACAAACAATTGTGGACCATTTTATTGAGCAGTTGCATCGGTTACCTGCTTCCTAATCCCTCCCTGAAATTCATCTCGAACGGGAACCACGGGAACTTAGTGTCCAGTGTCAGTGCCAGTCACCACTCTGTTACACGGCCAAATTACCTCAGGCCATCCCATTAGATCACGAAGCCCATTGGGAAGTGGCTTTAGTGGAAATCATTCACCCGACCCAAGTCCTCAATGTCCTTCCCAATCAAAATTTTTTTACGGTGGAAGTTCATGACGAGTCAGTGCAAAAGTAATTGAATACCCATGTCAAATATGATCACAAAAGCTATGATGACAAAACTCAAAAGTGGTCCTACCACTTGTTGATTCTCCCAGGCTACTATTTTAGTGGTGAACATTTGGTCAGCACCATTACCTCCAGATTTAATGTCGTGTTTCTGAAAGCTTTGGAAAGTGTCAAAAAAAGTGTTACCATGGAGTACCACAAAGCAGCTCGTCGCTTCATGATGAAATTTGACGGGAGTAAAATCCTGTCCATTTTATTTTGTCCTGAATTGTTTGACATGTTGGGCGGAGATATGGACCTGAGAATGACCATGCTCAAGAAAAACGAATTACCAATCATTTACGACAACGAGTCTTTTAGCAAGTTATTTCGTGCCCCGGTAGAACTGAACCAAGGACTGAATTTGATGTTTGTGTACTCCGATGTGGTGGAGTATAACGTGGTGGGACACACCTCTGTGCCGTTACTGCGTGTCATTCCTTTCAAAGTGGATTCTGCCACGGTCACTGACGAGGAAGGTGGAAACACTTACCACGTTCACCGCGAATTTGTACATCCTCACTATTTGCCTGTCAGCAAGTCGTATTTGGACACGGTCAACATTGCTATAAAAGGAGATTTGGGACAAAATATTTCATTCACCAAAGGAAAAGTCACGGTGAAACTCCATTTTCGAGAACGGTTCTCTCACGACTCGTAAGTCATGTATCCAGTGTACCGAGGGGTTGCTCGACAGCGAGGACACGGTTTAGGAGATATGTTAAAATCGGCTTTTCGTTCGGTGGCTCCGGTGTTGAAACCGATGGTGACACGCGGATTGCACGCCTTGAAAGATGCGGCACTGACACAAGGCAAAAAATTTCTCCAAAATGTCATCATCGACAAACAAAACCCCAAAGAAGATTTCATGAGGGCAGGCAAAAATGTCTTGCTGCAAACGGGTAAAGACCTTTTGGGCCGACGAGAAACACCTATAAATGCCCTGCACGCTACCGAGTCAGGCATTCAGCAAGGACAAGGCAGGAAGAGACGAAGAAGAAAACACCCTTTCACCAGACTTCACACGTCCAAAACTAGAAAGACAAAGAAAAGAAGAACCGTTCGAGACTTAGACGTTTTCGATTATTGAGAAAGAACAAAAAAAAATGATGCACCGAGAGTCTTGCGCTTGTTCCAAGTCGGAACTGGATCTGTTTGCCATGCCGCCCACCATGATGACCATGCAAGAATCCCAATGGGTGGAATTTCACCCGGTCTCCTCTTTGACGGATTCTGCTCCCATCGAGTTTGACATCAAAGGTCAGCCCGAAGATTACATCGATCTGAATAGCAGTTACCTGTACTTGAAAGTCAAAGTGATCAAAACGGACAACACCAATCCTGGAGCCAATGATAGAGTAGCTCCTGTCAACAATTTCATGCATTCCTTGTTCAGTGAAGTGGACTTGTACTTGAATAACAAACTGGTCAGCAGCAGCATGGATACTTACCCTTATCGTGCCTACCTGGAAAATCTCTTGACGTACGGAAAAGAAGCCAAGAATACTCATCTGGATGCTTGCGTAGTATGGAAACCTGACACGGCCGGTGCAAACACGTTTAACGACACAGCCCTGACAGAAGATGGGAATGCTCACAATGTGAGGTTTAACACACGTAGAAATAAAATTCTGCAAGGGCGAAGTTTAGAACTGATGGATCGCTTGCATTTGGACATGTGGTTACAAGAAAAGTATTTGCTGAACGGAGTGGATATCCGTCTGAGACTGAATCGTAGCAGTGCCGCTTTCCATTTGATGGCCCATGCCAATGAATACAAAACTTTCATCCAAAAAGCCCGACTTTACGTGCGTCGTGTGGAAGTGTTACCTAAAGTGGGAAACGACGTCAGTCAGACGTTGAGCAGAACGACCGCCAAGTATCCGATACGACGCGTAGAAGTGAAAACGTTCACCATTCCTGTTGGACAGCGATCCATGATCGAAGATCATCTGTTCCAAGGACAGTTACCCAAACGTTTGATCGTTGGTATCGTCAGGAATTCAGCTTTCAATGGACTTCACAACGAAAATCCTTTTGAGTTTCGACACTTTGGCGTGTCCAAGATCGAAGTCAGTCGCGACGGCAAGACCTTGTGTACCCGACCTTTTGAGCCTAACTTTAACCAGAACAATTACTTGAGATCGTACTTGTCCCTGTACGAAGCCACGGGACAGTTAGGAACCATCACCAGTCATGGCATTACGTACGAGGATTATGCAGGAGGCTATGCTTTGTGGTATTTTGATTTCACTCCAGACCAAGGCAGCGACGAGGGACATTTCCACCCTATAAAATCCGGCCAGATTCGTGTGGAAATTCAGTTTGCAAACCGAGACCTTGCTGATCCAACGTTGAACGTCATCCTGTATGCAGAATTCGACAATACGATAGAAATCAACAGTTTGAGAGAAGTCATTCTAGATTATTAGAAGCCATGGAAGACTGTTATCCCTCTTTACCTAGTGGAGAAACTTTGGACATGGAATGTGAGGAGACCGTGGAAGAATCCCAAGACAAAGACGAAGAAGTGATCATGATGAAGTCGAGATGGCCAGAACAAGAAGCCCATTTAGTCTCCTGTTTTGGGAAACACTTGGTCGAAAAAATGACGGAATTGATCGAGAAAAATTGCTATGGATGTCAAAACGATCATCCCAGTCAAATTCAACACGATAAATGCCTGATGCTGAGTCAAGAAGAAAAATTGGACGAGTATCTGGACGAAGCTTGGAGTCTCATCTCGGACGAAGTCGTGTTGCATCAGTGGTATAAAGACTTGCGTGAACATTCTTGTCCACCATTAACCACTCAAGAGATTCATCGTATCGAAGCTCTCCTGAATCAGAGTGAGGAGACGAAACGAAGAAACGGTTATTTGTCAGACATTTTCAAGCAAAAAGTCAGGATCGAATTGATGACTTATTATTACCTGTGAAGAAGAAAAAACCACACAAAACATGGATACCTGGGAACATTATTACCTTTTGAACCACAGTTCGTACACGGCTTCTTGGAATCCTGTCGTCTGTGCTAAAGATGAACTCCCTCATCGCAAACCTCAAGACCATCTAGCTTATGTGATCAACACGGACGACAGTCATCTCCCAGGAACCCACTGGGTAGCCGTTTACTTTCCTCAAGAAGGATGTGTGGAATATTTCGATTCGTACGGATTGCCCCCTTTGGAAGACGATATCATTGACTTTATGAGAAGAAATGCTCAGACCACCCGATTCAATAGTGTGAAATTACAAGGCACAGATTCCTTGGTGTGTGGACAATATTGTGTGTATTTTCTGCATCATCGCAGCCTGGGCTATTCCTTAGAACATTTAGTGACTGATTTTGATCCTCGTTCTTCTTCTAGAAACGATGTGAAAGTAGATCGATGGTTTTGTGACCATTATGCTTATCTTTTGTCTCAAGCTAGGAAACGTAGTGTCCATCAATGGCCTAATGACTTCAACAGTGGAAATCACAATTTCATTTACAACGTTGTCAGCCCTGTTTAAAGTAGAGTGTTAATTGAAAAAAATGTTTGTCATTTGAAGAAAAAAATGTTTGATGTTATATTGTTGGATTATTGTTAAAAATGTTAGAGTTGTTGGTTAGTGTTAAGTGATTTTGAATAAAAAATGTTGTGTTTTGAAAAAAATGCCTTTGTCTTTTGTTTGGCTATAAGAATGTTGATTCATGCTCTTTCACTTCTCTCTATCTCTCTCTCATGACACTCATTGATCGTTCCGGCTCGAAAACCGTAGAGGGATGTTTTCCTTCACGTCCGCGCTTTGACTTTAAGAACCGGATTAGTTTCAAGTCTAACCATCCGTTTTTGACTCATCCTCCTACCAAGATGTGCTCCAAACTAGCTAAGCTAAACGAAGCCTACGTGAATTTGCACAGGGTCAGACACAGTCTGATACCGAAGCCAGAAGAGATAGAGAATGTGAGAATGCTAAAAGTCACTGAAGACCTGATAGAAGAGCTCTTCAGAGAAGAAGTGAACAGGGAGAAAGAAGAATGGACAGAGAAGTACAGACTTCAGAGACAGCAGCAACAGCAACAACAACAGCAGCAGCATCAGCAACCTGAACCTGACAGAGGCTTTGTCGATTGTCGTATCGACACCAGAGAGTTCTTCTTCTCTTTCCGAAGAAGCAGACCTATCGTCAGAAAGTCTATCCTCAGAGGACGACGCATTTTTAGAAACTAAAAAAAAATTGCCATAGCAAACAAAAAAAACAGCCCTTTTCAGGGCTACCCAATACTCTAGAAAAGAAATAACAATCCATTTGCCAATGTGTGTGTAGGTAGAGTAGTGTGAATATAAACACTGACTCTTTTTTATAGTGTGAGTGTATGTGTTTGTGTATATGATTGTGTGTTTGTAAGTGCTCATGTACGTTTGTGTGGATAGTAGATTTAGATCATGTTCTTGGCTGTTTGAGGTGTGGGGAGAGTAGATTTGGGGTTTGATTGGATTGCTTTGCGTATGTGAATAGTATTTTGAAGTGATTAATGAAAATTTTTTAGAATAGTGATGGGCAGTATAAAAAAGTGATTGAGTGTTTCTTTTAGGTCCGCGCGTTTGTTAGGTTATGATCTAGGGAAGATCAATTTTGTTTTAGGGGGATGTTTTCCATCACGTCCGCGCTTTAAGTATAAATTGAAACTCGCTTGGCAGTCTAGCTACCCCGTTCATTCGTTAACAAGACAATGAATACCAGAATTGTAAAGCTTCTAGAACTCCAGATGCACCTGGAATATGCCAGGCGCATACTAAATGAACTGGCCGCGGAGGCCATTGTCGAAGAGGGAAGGATGAAACAGGAGGAGGAAAGAAGAAAAAAAGAAGAGGAGGAAAAGGAGAGAAGAAATTTCAGAATCCCAGAGACAGAAAATTGGGATTCTGAAGCCACTTATCCCGCCTCTGCACTCCCAAGAAAAAAGGTAAAAGGAGACTGGGGAAGAAGATGTGTGTGTGGTGCCAGGCCTGGAAGGTGCCATCATTAACCAGGTGTCACTGGAGTTCAAAAACAAACAGCCCTTTTCAGGGCTACCCAAACCTTTAGAAAAGAAATAACAATAGATTTGTCAATGTGTGTATGTAGAGTAGTTTGAATATAAACACTGACTCTTTTTTTCTTGTGTGTGTGTATGTGTGTGTGTGTGTGTGTGTGTGTGTGTGTTTGTGTGTGTGTGTGTCTGTGTGTGTTTGTTTGTAAGCGCTGACGTAGGTTTGTGTGGATAGTAGATTTGGGTTTAATTTTAATGCTTTGCGTGTGTAAATAGTAGATTAGGGGTTTGTTTATTGATGCTTCACGTATGTGGATAGTAGATCATATGAAATGAGAAAAGTAGGGGATGTTTTCCTTCACGTCCGCGCGTTGTTAGGTTATGATCTAGGTAATATCAATTTTATGTCTTAGGGGGATGTTTTCCTTCACGTCCGCGCTTTAACTATAAGAACCCACAAAGTTTTATGTTGGAACCATTCTAAGGAATAACTGAGACAAAATGACTCAAGTATCAGTTTTATTTAATCTATTGAGAGACATATTTTTGGATAATGGATGTAGAATATGTTGTAGGAAGAATAGAAGAGGAATGGAGGCATGGAGATATGAAAGACTTGGTAACCAGTCAAGTTCAAGGCCTAAAGACAGCAAGAGATATCTTAGCAGGGATGATAGAAGAAGAAGTCAATAAGTCAAGAGGCTTCATTAACCCACCTTACTTCAGAGTGGGAAGTTTGAAGGAGGCACTGGATCATGTCATCCAAGTCCGGTGCTTCCTAGAAAAGATATTGTACTGGACAGAGTGGAGGAATGTAAAATGGGGGTTGGACAAGATGAAGAAAGGAGAAGATCTGATGAGAAAAGTAATGGAGGAAGAAATAGAGAAGATTAAAGAGAGATGAAGGGAAGAAAGAAAAGATGAGGAAAAAAAGAAGAAAAAGGAAGAGTTTGAGAGGCTTAACAACAATTGGATGAAGATACAGACGAAGTTTAGAGAGTTGGGCCATCCTGACTGGTTACCGGAGTCAGATATAAAGATGAAGAAAGGATTATTAGAAAAGATAATGGGATGGATGAAGAAGTGGAAGAAATAAAAGAAGAAGAGGAAGAAACCCAAAGGCCCTTTTCAGGGCCACTCATAGGTCTCGAAAAGAGATTGACTTTCCATTGCCTACCCTATTTTTATTTTTTATTTTTTTTAATTTTTAAAAAAAAAAATCCCATGTTAAATTTCCCTTGACGCTATACAGTCCTACCCTATTTAAATTCCCTTGACGGTATACAGTCCCATGTTCAATTCCCCTTGACGCTCAACAGTCTCAAAATCTATTTCCCATGTTAATTTCCCTTGTCGCTAAACAGTCCCAGGGTTTTTCGTAATGTTAAATTTACATAGTCGCTAAACAGTCCCAGGGGGGTCTGTAATGCTAATTCCTATTGTCGCTGAATCGTCCCCATTCACTACTTATGTTAATTCTTTTGATATGAATATTATATCTGTGAATTCTATTGATATGAACACCTTGATATAAACACCAGAATACAGCTAATTAAAAGAAAAGAGGAAAAGCTCAAAACAGGACTTGTCTTAATGTTTTAAGGATAGTTTATTCATTCAACTATTGCCATTTTTTGGTGGTATGTAACGATATTATACCAGTTTTTGTGCATCAACACTAGAGCTGACCAACAGTGTCAGTGTATGTTGTTTAATTTTTTTACTAATAAATATAACGTTTATATGTACACAGTCTATTTCTCCGCCCAACCATATAACCCTCTACCTTATTATTCTCTGGTTAAAGATTCTAAGACCGTGCAATAGTATTTCCAAGATCTCTAAATCAACGTGAAAGGGATCATCTCATGAGACTTTTCATAGCTTACCTGATTTTGTGTTTATATAAATAAAAGGTCACTCCGAAGATCAAGGAAACATTCATCTTGACTTATCTGTGTTTTGCTATGCGTATAGATGGCAAAAACAGGTCTAAAAATCTGTCTATAGCAAATATATGTATGTAGCTAGTATTTCTAATAAAAGCTAGACATGATCTTAATTTGATTTGCTGCTAAGTAATGGCCAAATGTATATTTTTCAGCTGACCATAATTGAACGGATTTAGTATGAAAAAATATGAAAACCGGATTTATTTCTGTATCACCTAGACTAGCAACCATAATATATGATTTCATCTTAATAACAATAAAGAACAATGTCACGAGTTTTCTGAAGGAGAAACTACATTTTTCCACTAGAACCCATGCTTATACATTTAGTATCCTTGTTTAGAAACCCGAAGAATCCAAGGACTCATGTAATTTATTAACATTGGAAATATCTGATAATTACATATTTTCAACAAGTATTGAAATTAAATTAAAAACGGTAAGTCCACAGACAAAGAACACTTAGACCGGCCTGTAATCCAAATAGTCGGTTGATTCTCGTAATTTTGATATTTCTTGTATTTCTGTTACTTGTTCGTGATTTTGATACTGCATTTTGAAATTGGTCGACTTTACCTCTGTCTGTGGTTAATGTATCTTCACTGAGTGTGTGTCCTAGATAAATCAGTCTCCGAAAGCCTATGAAACATTTAGCTGGTCGGGCAGTGAGCCGTGTCTGTCTCAGTAAGACCACTTTGAAACTCCGGTCCCTCTAAAGATTCTAGCAGTTTCCTCATCATTCGGGTGAAAATGCTGGATGCATTCTGGACCCCGAACGGCACGACTACCCATTGGAATGTCCCATCTGGTTTTGCAAAGGCAAGTTTTGGATGTTCTTCCCTACGAACTGGAATTTGCCAATATCCTTTGGACAAGTCTATTTTATAAACATATTTGGCGTTGGTTACTCCGGCAAATATGGTACATCACACATCCCCCACCTCAGACAAACATTGCAACTAGAATGTCAACACAAGTTTAGTGCGGTATTGTTTTTTTTTCCTGAAATTCTCTGATCCTGTTTAATATCCGATAGTCGACGCAAAAGCGGTGATCACCATCCTTCTTCTGGACCAAAACAACCGGTGAACTATATGCAGATTCGGCTGGTTCAGTGACCCCTAAGTCATCCATAGTTCTAATTTTGTCCAGTACAGTTTCTAACTTCGCATGAGGTAGTGGATAGGGTTTCAGTTTCACAGGCGTTTCATTCAGCAGCTTCAAACTGAACTCTTCCAAATCAGTCATGCCTGGTTTTTCTGTCAAGACACTTGAGTAGTCATGGAGTATCTCCTTTATCTCTTCCCGTTGTTCTGACGTTAACGTTAGGTCAAGGACAACGTCGACGTAGGTGTCATCCTTCGTCAAAGGACAACTAGGAAGTACCTCCGCCACTCCTCCATTGTCGTCGGGTTCTTCAGTCACAACTGTAGCAAGCACGAACTCAGTGGGCGTCTCCCTTTCACGATTACTTTTAAGAAGGTTAACGTGGCACAAATTGTCTTTATCTCCTACTTGGATACGGTAGTTCTGTCCACCCTTCCTTTCCGTTACAACGAACGGTCCCCTCCAGGATAATTGGTGTTTGTTGTGCTACAACTGTAACAACAACAGCACCTTGTCACCCACTTCAAACTTCCTTTCCTTCGCTCTCTTGTCGTAATACTTGGCTTGACGTCCCCCTGGGACAATCTTCTGGGCCAAGTTGCAAACTTCCTCCAGCTTGTTAGGGAGATCAAGAACATACTGATACGTTGTTCGTACTTCCTCGGATGTCTTTTCATCCGTCCATAACTGTTTCAATACAGCCATGAGTCCTCTCACTGTCCTTCCATAAACTAGTTCAAAAAGTGAAAATCCTAGACTAGCTTGGAGTACTTCGCGGTACGCGAAAAGTATCGCGGGAAGGTATCGATCCCAGTCCGTGGGTCGACCTTCGCACATCTTCTTCAGAACTGGCTTCAACGTTCCTTGAAACTCTCTACTAGACCATTACACTGCGGGTGATAAAGGGTAGTAGTCAGTTGCGTAATGGAAAGTAACCGGTTGACTTCTTTCATCACCTAGCTTACAAACTGGGTCACTTGGTCTGTTAGTATCTCTTCAGGAACACCAATTCAGGACCAAACTCCTAACAAAGCCTCAGCCATCGTAACTGAATCAATGTTTTTCAACACAACGGCCTCCGGGTATCGAGTAGCGTAATCAACAATCGTTAACACATAACGATTACCACTTTCTGATGCAGGCTTTATCGGACCTATCAAGTCCATCGCCACCCTCGAGAAAGGTTCATCAATCAGAGGGGTGTGTTCCTAATGGCACTGGGCGATGTTAGATCTTATGTGCCACCGGCTGCCATTTGTCACACGACAGACAAAACCTACTAACATCAACATACACACCTGGCCAGTTGAATTCCCTCACTAACCTATCTCTCGTCTTTGCCACGCCCATGTGACAACCAGGTAGACTCTCATGTGCTAGCCTAAGCACTTCTTCTCTCTTAGGTCGAGGTACAATCACTTGCTTATACCTCTCTGATCCGTTCCGGGCATATCGATACAAGATACCCCGTTTCAGCACGAACTCTACCTCACCGTCTGGCAAGTTCCGCACGGACGTCTCCTTTGCATACCCGCGTATCATGTTAAGGGTAGAATCTTCCTCTTAAAGTCTCCTCAATTCACCAGGCAGCAAAGTGTCAATGGGCGAAGTCGAAGGGGTTCAGCGGCTTCTGCCCTGGTCTTTGCTTCATAGACTGTACACGTAATATGATCAGGGTCTGGCAACACTCACATCATAGAATTACGTCGTGCGACAATCCGGACAAACACGCTGATTGAATTCGTCCTTTCACATACGGCGAATCAAGATCGATGTAGACAACCGGGAGAGAATCTTTAGTCCTATTAGCAAATTTGACTTCCACTGTCTCACCTGCATAATCAGCAGATTTGACAAATTTGCTATCCACCATGGCTGGATAACTACAGCTTGTGTCATACAGCACGGTAGCCTTCTCTCCATTTAGCTGTTGCTGTATTCGAACATTCTACTGGTTTACACCTTCTACCAGTGGCTGATGTCACTGCATTTATCATGGGACGATATTTTCTGCAGTCTTTGAGAATATTGCCACGTTTTTTGCATCCGTAGCACACCGATTAAGCTGTCTTACCAGGGGTAACCTTATCTACCCCATTGGTCTTTACTGATTCACGGAACTGATCACGGCTTGGATTATCACCCCCTAGCTTCCCACCATTTTGACCATTCTGCTAATGAGGTATCAGACCGTTAGCTCTTCTAAAGTCAGTGACGCTGGGTTGATCCCTGCCATCCAGGTGATTGGACGGGAGTGTGCACTCTCATATCGCTCAGCCATCACACTTTTCTATGGTAGCGAAATCACGCTCCGCTAAAACACGAACAGGTCTTTTCCGATAGGTACTGAGGACATATTCTTTCAAGATCTCTTCCCGTATGCCTTCATAAGAGAGAGAGCGGTGCCTGTCATTTTAATCCATTTATCGTAAAGAACGCGTACGAGAGTATGAACTTGAGAGTGTGTCTCCGTTGTTCGCTAAGACGACTCTCTGAAAAGTTTGCGAAAACGTTCAGCTGACAACTCGTAGTGCCTTAACAGCGCTTTCTTGAGAGCGTCGTAATCATCTACTTCAGTCGGTGCCATATTATGATAGACATCCTCGGCACTTCCTTGCAAAAATGCAAAGATATTAATGACCCACTGGTTTTTGGGTATATGATGGATTAAAGCTAACTGAGTTAAAAAGTTATCGATAATTTCGTCTCTGTCGTTAAACAACGGCATTGTTATCTGAACGGTACGACTATCCTCTGATCTTCTGCGTGTGGGTCCTGAATGTTCATTCAGTGCTTCACCCCTCCTAGACTCCGCTTCGATCCTTAGTCTCTCCATGGCTAACGCATGTTCTCTCTCCCTGGCACTTTCTTCGGACTGCAATATGGCTAACTCGATTTCTCTTTCTCCTTCTCTTTCGTTTTCTTTGACTTGTCTAATTTTTTCTTTCTCTGCCGCCTGCTGTTCTCTGTATTCCCTGAGAATCCGCTCTACAAATTCCTCTAATTGGGTCCCTTCGTCACTTAATTCGTCTTTATTAATAGACTTAAACTCTTTAAGCAACTGCCTGTCAGTTCCCATTCTAGTCTACTTGACTGTATCATCGACCAATTTACTTAGCTTACGTATTTACTAACTATTACTGCCTTACAGGAAACAGCTTTCTTAAGAATACTTACACGTGTTCTATTCCAATCAAGTCTTAACCTACGGACTTACTTGCATAACTCTAATGCAACCTAACAGCGTCTGGTAGCACAAAAGTTTGAATTTCTCTCCAAATTGCTCGCACCAACAATATGCAATTACTTCCTCAGGACTTCCTTAATTATCTCTTCTCACAAGATTAACTAAAGGCAATATTTCTTTCGGAATAACTTTAATCCAGACAACGACCACGCTAACAAAGCAGTTCAGGTACGGAATCTTATTTTCTTACAGTGTCATAGCATACATTAAATACATATAAAACAATGATATGAACTAACTACAGAATGCATATATATATATATATATATATATATATATATATATATATATATATATATATATATATATATATATATATATATATATATATATATATATATATATATATATATATATATATGGCACTCTACTTTCTATTCAATAACCTACTCAGCCTCTGTCACTCACACCGTTCAAAATATCCCTGAGGATAGACCACACTTTGTAACGTCACCCTCTTAGTAAGAGTGGTGGTTAATTGGATTTGGCTGGCGTTATCTAAAGGATGACTTCCCTCAGTATTGCAGCCCGGTGGGAGTGGACAGATAGAATTTCAACAGAGAACTGAGCAAGACTATTGGGAAGAAATAATGCATTACGACCCCACCCCCCTTAGACAAGAAAATAACAAAATTTAATCAACAACAATTAATAGCGGCAACTCCAATTCAATCTAACTTATGTCAACAGAATTTAATAGCAGTGTCTAATTTGTATTTATTGCATCATAATAACGAGTTGTGAAAAGAGCGCAATGTCCACGACTGATTGCATCACATTCCTCCCTTGAATGTGTATCAATGTCTTCTTATTTCCTCGAGTCTTCCTAATCACTAGGTTTCTCCCCTTCCTGGACTTCCTAGTCCTTTATTCTGAACTCGTCACTTCTTTTTTTGGACTTCCGTCTTGGACTGTCCCGTCTCTCCCCAGAAAGCTGTTCCTTAAAGGACAAAATTACCCCCATGATCTCTATAAGTATCACTTTCTATACGTACAGAAAATTCCCTCACTTACATTATTCAGAAGTATAAACAACTATCCGAACACTGCATAAATTCTAAACTAATCCGATAGAACATCACCCTCGCTTCACAGCGACCGGCCATAAATTAACACGTGAGCGGTATATCCAACATTACCGTATTTCTTTATCTACGCTACCACATGCTCGATTACTACTGCATAAAATTCACAAAAGTCTAGCTCACAGCAATCCCTAACCTACAAGATTATTTAAACATTAAAAATTCAGATATAAATATGAGATAATCGTTACCTCACGATAATCAGTATCGTCCTAACAGACAAAGGAAATTATTTCATATAACCCTATGAAATCCTACACATATGAAAACTTGGATAGCATGCAATCGTTAATACTATCAAAGAACTAGTAGCTGTGAAATTAAGACATAAACTGCACAACAACTCTAGCATCAACAGATTTCAGTGAAATTGATTAGACGGTCCATAACATGAATTCTAGTCATATCAAACACATCTGCATAAAACAAACGATCAAAAATAGAAATTTACGTGGAAAATTATAATTGCGTACCTTAATGCTTTTCTCTTTCAGAAATTGTGCGTCCTGGCACAAAACCTTGTCTTTTCTTATAAGATAGGCACCTGGTCCCCTTTTCTTGTCTAACGAGGAAAGCACTATTCTTTTTAGGCTTCTCCATGGTCAGACGGAATGTTTAGGACTAAAAAATTTAAACAGAGGTCGTCACTTTAAATTCACATTACTTCTAAATTGTACGCCTTAAATAACTCTGGCCTATCGTAAGCAGCGATTCCTAAGCTATCCCAATATAATCATTTCTTTCGTTAGATTCTAGACAGCATAAAATATGTGAACTATGGTGCATATAAATTTCCCTTTGAAAAATGATAATTTGACATGGGTTCCTATCAAGCGATTATGATTGGTAACCCAAATGTTTACTTTCTCAGGACAGCGTTGCAATGCCTTGGTCAATCTCACTGAGTCATAAAAACACTGACACAGGGGGGAGAAAAAAGAAATGTCAAAGTGACCCTTCACAAACTCTTTTCTGGCTTGAATGTGATAAAATTTTAATGCTCAATGCATTCAACTTTATGGTTCAATACAATTTAAAATTCGACACTTTACATAAATTTTAAACGTTTATGCGCGATGCATGCTTTTCGCATAAAAAATATTTAGTAGCTGTTGTTTTTCAATTTGGAAAAGGCCTTTGATATAATATAGAAGTACGAGATAAAGAAAGACCTGTACGATCTGGGTCTAAAAGACCGTCAACCCACTTTTATGTCGAACTTTCTATCAGAGACTAGGCTTTACCCTCTCTGATGTGTACCAGCAAGAGATATGTGTGCCCATGTGAAGTATTTTATCTGCTCTCCTTTTTAACATCAAAATGTAATATCATTACCATGAGTTTGACTCCTGGTTAGATTGTTTTCTATATGTTCAGGATTTATTAAAATGTTATCAATCAAAACACATGCAAACAATTGAAAAACGATTGTAATAACATATAAACAGGACTCTAATGGACCACTGTCAAAAGTTTGAAATTCATAAAATAAAAAACGATATGCATGCATTCCTGTCAGCTACGAAGACAACACAAAATTATTTTTGCATCATCAAAGGTGTGACAGATCACACGAAGGTACTGCCAAGGTTAAAATAAAATGATGTTCAGAAAAACAAATTCACTGATAATTTAATGAAGTTTGATAGAGTAGCTGCCATAAATATCACTAATGATATTTATGTAAATTTTCCATGATCTGATTAAATAAAAGGTGGCTCTTTTGGTAATGAATATTGAATTTTATAATTCAGAGACTTAATAAACATTTATTATTTTGCGTCATCTGTCTTAGGGAATGAACAATGAAATTAAAATATCAGTGGCTTGAATAGTACAATTTCACCTGACGATGTTCTGAAAGCAGTCTAAAATATTAATAATATTAATCATGTAGTATTACGGAACAGTTTATTGTGGTATGTGTCCTTATTTCTCAGATATATCCACATATTCAACGTTATCTTACTAAGAGAATATCTCCAAAGATATGGAGACATACAATTATGAAACCAGCATTAAACAATGGTGGAAGTGACATCTAATCAGATTATGGGAGTATTCCCATATCCAACCGTTTTAATAAACATTTCATGCAAAAGGTTATTTATTCGCTTAGATGAATAATTTGAAAACAACAAACTAATCTGTTCTCAACAAACTGATTTCCGCAAAATTTGACCAACCAGTGATAACATATTTACCTTGAGGAGAATAAAAGATAAAGCTTTGAAGTCCTCCATTTTCAATTCAACAATGGTGAAGTAAGGTGGTTGGAAAGAGTAGTACTCATTTATATTTGTCATTTTTCAACAGTATTGACCTTTGGATAAAAGGAATATTAGTATATGTGTACACGTAAATATTTCGAGAAATCAGAGTATATCATATCAAATGCAATCATTTAACTGTCATATAATTTTTTTACGTTTACACTGGATAAACAAAAAAAGATGGCAGATAAACTGACGTGTTGACGAAACGTTTGGTAATTTAATCCGTTGCCCTAAGATAGAACAATGTTCAGTCGCTGAACAAATCCGATACTGAGCTCTAATTTATTTAATTAAAATCCTTTGAAAATTGTAAAAATAATTATGAAGATAATGTTGACTGGTTTGATAAGTTATCAGTGTTCGATGGAGCTGTTTGTGTAACACTATAGAATCACAGAATGGTCAGTGATTTTGATGTCAGACAAGCGATAGGCTTCTCATGACAAACATAAAAATGTAGTCTGGTACTTATATCATTTCGATAAATTATTAAACTATAAATCGAACTGTTCGATGTAATTGTACGCTATAATAAAAGGAAATTATTGAAATATGTTTCTGAAATAATGTTACATGACTATGCTATGCATATATAAAGTGACACCACTTTGGAAACAGTCGAATGATTATACTTAAAAATGACGTTGACTATTCACAAAATGACTACTCTTGGTACAATACACAATGTCCACATTGTCCAGACCAACCATTTGTCGATAGTATATGTGTAAAACTGACCACATTGACAAAAAGAGGATATAAAGAGACTTTGCTGAATGTTTTACAAAGCACCGAAGGCAAATGTGTCTTCGTACCTCTCAAATTTGGCTAATAAACTATAGTCGTATGCTGCTCCACGAGTAAACTAGAAATGACAGGGAAAAATACAAACAACGGTAGGAGCAGCTCTACCTATGACATAGATTGCTACACATGTTTTATGCAGTGACAGTGGGGTAGTTGATAAAATATTCTACACGTATAATTTAGATTCTTCTTTTCGACATTGGAAAATAACATGTGACCATCGTCGGTAAGAAGCTCGGGATTACTATGGTTAATTGAGAAAAGGAACTGTTCTTTCTTTTGAATGGCTAGAAATAGTCTATACTTTTTCAAAGGGGGTAGGGAGAGAGAGAGAGAGAGAAATAGAGAGAGAGAGGAGAGGGAGAGAGAGAGGAGAAGGAGAAGGGATAGGGTGAGAGAGAGAGAGATAGAGGGAGAGGGAGAGAGGTAGGGAGAGGGAGGGAGAGAGAGGGAGGGAGGGAGAGGGAGGGAGAGAGAGAGGGAGGGAGAGGGAGGGAGAGAGAGAGGGAGGGAGAGGGAGAGAGAGAGAGGGAGAGGGGGTGAGAGAAACATAGAGAGAGATAAAGAGAGAGAGAGATAGATAGATAGAGAGAGATAGAGAGAGAAAGAGAGGGATAGAGAGAGGGGAAGGGGGAGAGAGAAGGGGAGAGGAAGAGAGAGAGGAGAGGGAGAGAGAGAAATAGGGAGATATAGGAAGATAGAGGGGGATAGAGGGAGATATAGGGATATATAGAGAGATAGAGAGAGATATAGGGAGATAGAGAGAGACAGAGAGAGATAGAGGGAGATATAGAGAGAGGTAGCGAGGGAGATAGAGAGAGAGATATAGAAAGAGGGAGAGAGGGAGATATAGAGAGGGGATAGAGAGATAGAGTGACAGAGAGAGGGAGGGGGAGGTGGGAGAGAGAGAGCGGGAGAGAGAGGGAGAGAGAGAGGGGGAGAGAGGGTAGAGAGAGAGGGAGAGAGATGGAGGAGAGAGACGGGAGAGAGAGGGGGAGAGGGGAGAGAGAGAGGGAGAGAGGGGGAGAGCCAGGAGTAGAGAGAGGGGTAGAGAGAGAGGGAGAGAGAGAGTGAGAGAGAAAGGGAGAGAGAGAGGGGCGGAGAGGGAGAGGGGGAGTGATGGAGAAAGAGATATATATAGAGAGAGATAGAGATAGGGAGACAGAGAAAAAGAAAGACAGATAGAGAGAGATAGAAGGAGATATTGGGAGAGGGAGATAGGGAGATAGATGGAGAGAGAGAGGGAGGTAGAGAGGGAGAGAGAGAGAGAGAGAGGGAGAGGGGAGAGAAATGGATAGAGAAGGGAGAGAGGAAGAGGGAGAGGGGAGAGGGGGAGAGGGGGAGAGAGGTAGAGAGAGAGGGATAGAGAGAGGGAGAGGAGAGAAAGAGAAAGAGACAGGGAGAGAGAAACAGAGAGGGAGATGGGAGAGAGGGAGAGAGATAGATAGAGAAAGAGAGAGACATATATATATATATATATATAGAGAGAGAGAGAGAGAGACAGAGACAGAGACAGAGAGACAGATATAGAGAGAGATAGAGACAGACACATAGTGGGAGAGAGAGAGAGGAAGAGAGAGAAAGAGAGAGAAAGAACCCGAGGGAGATATAGAGAGAGGGTGAGAGGGAGAGATAGAGAGAGAGGGATAGAGAGAGAGGGAGATAGAGAGAAATGTAGAGATAGAGAGAAAAGAGAGAGAGAGAGAGAGAGAAAGAGATGGAGAGAGATAGAGAGAGAGATACAGAGATAGAGAGAAATAGAGAGAGAGAAAGAGAGAGGGAGGGAGAGCGAGGAAGATAGAGAGATAGAGAGTGAGGGGAGAGGGAGAGAGATAGAGAGAGGGAGAGAGGAGAAGAGGGATAGAGAGAAAGGGGGAGAGGCGGAGAGAGGGGCATGTGGGGAGAGACGGAGAGAGGGAGATAGAAAGAGATAGATATATAGATAGAGACAGAAGAGAGATATATAGAGAGATATATAGACAGATATATATATATATAGAGAGAGAGAGAAAGAGAGAGATATATAGAGAGAGATAGAGAGAGATATAGAGTGAGATAAAGAGATAGAGAGAGAGATAGAGATATACATAGAGAGAGATAAAGAAAAAGAGATAGATGGAGAGATAGAGAGAGAGAAAGTGATAGAGAGAGAGAGATAGAAAGAGAGATATATATAGAGAGATGGAGAGAGAAATTGAGAGAGAGATAGAGATAGATAAAGAGAGATAGAGAGAGACAGAGAGAGATAGATAGATAGATAGATAGTGAGATATAGAGAGAGATTGAGAGAGAGCGATATAGAGGGAGAGAGGGAGAGAGAGAGAGGGAGAGCGAGAAAGAGAGAGAGATAGAGGGAGCGAGATAGATATGGAGAAAGGGAGATAGCGAAATATAGAGAGAGGGAGAGATAAAGAGAGAGATAAAGAGAAAGACGGATAGAGAGATGATAGAGAGAGAGGGAGATAGAGAGAGATGGAGAAAGAGAGATAGAGAGACAGAGGGAGAGCTACAGAGATAAAGAGAGATAGAGAGGGGGCGAGAGAGGAAGATAGAGAGTGAGGGGAGAGGGCGAGAGAGATAGAGAAATAGAGAGAAGGAGAGAACGGGAGAGAGGGGAGGGGAAGAGGTGGAGAGGGGGAGAGAGAGAGATAAACAGAGATATAGAGAGAGATAGAAAGAGAGAGAGATAGAGAGGCATATAGACAGAGAGAAAGATGGAGAGAGCGAGATAAAGAGAGAGAAAGAGGGAGATATATAGAGATAGAGTGAGATAGAGAGTGAGATAAAGAGAGATAGAGAGAGTGATAGAGAGATAGAGAGATACAGAGATAGAGAATGAGAGATAGATGGAGAGATGGAGAGATAGATAGAGGGAGAGAAATACAGAGACAGAGATGATGGAGAGACAGATTGAGAGAGATATCGAGAGATAGAGAGAAAAATAGAGAGAGATAGGATATAGAGAGATAGAGATAGAGAGAGATATAGAGAGAGGTATAGAGAGAGATATAGAGATAAATAGAGAGAGATTGATAAAGAGAGATAGATATAGATAGATATAGAGAGATAGAGAGAGAGATAGAGAGATAGAGAGAGATAGAGAGAGATATAGAGATAGATAGAGTTTGAAAGAGACAGATATAGAGAGAAATAAAGATAGAGAGAGATAGAGAGACTAGATAGAGAGAGATAGAGATAGAGAGAGATGGAGAGAAAGATAGAGAGAGATAAAGAGATATAATGATTTTTTTAGTTTGTTTTTCATTATATGCTAAGGATAATTGAATTTTGGTCTTGACCTTGTCCACAATCGAATTCATTTACAAATCTGACCTAAAATTTTTTTTACATTCTCTAAACAACTAATACATAGCTAAACTTTTCTTTGTGAGCATGGGTTAACTATCAGAATTATTGTCTTAGCCTGAGTCAGGACATTCTGTATATTGTAATTTTAGTGGTAGACTTTCTAATTATAACTACGATTTTATCTGTCGTGTTCAAGAGATGTCGATATTAGTAGTAAGGAATAGGAGAGAAATGACGCATTCAAAACTCAGAATCTGGTGTCAATAAAAACACACACAATCATATTAAAGTTTAAAATAAATAACACAGTCATGTTTTTGCGTATCTTCCTCTAGTATCACCATACGATAACTCACAAACTTAAATATAAACATTTCTAGCTCTGTATAATATTTCTGCGCACTGACACACTCATAACCTTACGGGAAACTACTGCATTAACAATAAACAATATTTACTAGCGCAGTATAATATACATAAACACAACTATATCCTTATAGGATGACACTAAATTAAAAATCAATATTTTCTTAAGCAGTAAGGATGCAAATAGAGCAATAACAATTATGGATGTTTGTGGTTCTTTTAGTGTATAAAGCATAAACAATAATCAAATATTAATATTTCCTGGACAAACATTTTACAATTTAACAAATATATAAGATATTCTATATCAGAGAATTGCTACAAACGAAACCAAAATTAATTGATATGGGAAGGAATTCTGCAATAAATGGATGAATCGAAATCCAATACAACTTTTATAGTGTCTAGATACAAATATATTGAAGAAACAATTTTCCTCAGAACTTTCATTTAAGATATAGTAGTAACAAACATTAAACAATATAGTAGTAACTAACAGTAAACAACAACAATGAATCATATAATCTTGTGTTTCTGATGTACAGTCACTTGCAAAATGATAAAACTGCAGCAGAAAGAAATATAAAATAGATAACATGGACAAAATATACAATAGAAAACAGGGATGTACAGATTATGTAAAAGCAACAAGAACAAAATGATTTTTACTTTGGAGGAAATGAAAGTGTTAAAGATATAAATTAACAAAGAATTGCGTTTCAATGTAGAAACAAATGAAATAGAGGCTTAATTATTTGCATAAGCAATGGTCAGTTTCACATTAATGTTTACTTTAAAATAATGGACTTCAGATTTCGACATCTAAAACGTACAGCACCTTACTCAAGTCCTGCAACTCAGTTTAATGTTAGTTCAATCCTGATGTACCAATTTATTTAACGAGGTAAAATAAATTTCCTTAGAAATACTCGTTCACACAAAACTATTAAGCATCACTTATAAATAGACTTTAAAAAAACAGCAAAATTTCTTTGAATACATACCAAAGATCATTTAATGTTCGATTTCGGCAGAATGAAGAAACTGTGAAATATAGATGGCAACAGCCGTACGTCCTATTGTCATTTAGCCAGTTGAAGCATTCATCAGCTTGCTAAATCTACTAATAAATTTCATATTTACTTCCAAAATATGAAAACTGCTGAATGAATGTAAAAGCGTTTACAAGATGAATATGTTTTTAACCTTCCAACAAATGCATTGACTTGAATTAATTAGGTAGCAGGCAAAAATTAGACCATCAACTATACGTTTATTTCGACGGTGTCCGAATGTTCAAATATCTATGGAACTAATATGTTTAGAACACACACATATATATATATATATATATATATATATATATATATATATATATATATATATATATATATATATATATATATATATATATCGATCGTGTTCAGAATGTACCCCGGTTAACAATTAATGAAAATTATATTTCTTGAACAAAACAAGCTGCATGTCATTACTTGGTGGAAATTAATGGCTTCTTTGTAAGAATACTGGCTTGTTAACGAATGTCGTTAAACTTAAAATTATTATATAATATGTGGTTCGGATCTCATACATACCTTTAATTTTCTGTGATCGTTGAGTAGCTCGGATAGCCTTCAGCATTTATGAATGTCGTGAAGTAATACACACAACGTTAATTCTTTTGATAAGTAAGAGGATCCGAGTTTCCACTGGCGTGTCATCAACGCGATAGATGTTCCGATGCCTTCAGAGAGGATTTGAGTGTCATGTACAAGATTGATGTACTGATGTCTCCAGAGAAAAAATTCAGTCCCATATGGCATGTCATGTACAGGTTATATGTACCGAAGACTCCAGAGAGGATTTGAGTGTCATGCATAAGATAAACATACCGATGGCTCCAGGGAGGAGTTCCATATAGCGTGTCATATACCAAATATATGTACTGATGATTCCATAGGATTTTAGTTCCATAGAGCGTGTCATGACACTATATATATGTACTGTTGGTTCGATAGAAGATTTGTGTTCCATACAGCGTGTCATGTACTAGTTATATATACCGATGACTCCAGAGAGGATTTGAGTTCCATACAGCGTGTCATGTACTAGATATGAGTACTGTTGGTTCCATAGAGAATCTGAATTCCATACAGCGTGTCATGTACTAGATATATGTAGTGTTGGTTCCATGGATGATTTGAGTTCCATACAGCGTGTCATGTACTAGATATATGTACTGTTGGTTCCATAGAAGATCTGAGTTCCATACTGAGTGTCATGTACTAGATATATGTACTGTTGGTTCCATAGAGGATCTGAGTTCCATACAGCGTGTCATGTACTAGATATATGTACTGTTGGCTCCATAGAAGATCTGAGTTCCATAAAGCGTGTTATGTACTAGATATATGTACTGTTGGTTCCATGGATGATTTGAGTTCCATACAGCGTGTCATGTACTAAATATATGTACTGTTGGTTCCATGGATGATTTGAGTTCCATACAGCGTGTCATGTACTAGATATATGTACTGTTGGTTCCATGGATGATTTGAGTTCCATGCAGCGTGTCATGTACTAGATATATGTACTGTTGGTTCCATAGATGATCTGAGTTCCATACAGCGTGTCATGTACTAGATATATGTACTGTTGGTTCCATGGATGATTTGAGTTCCATACTGAGTGTCATGTACTAGATATAAGTACCGTTGGTTCCATAGAAGATCTGAGTTCCATACAGCGTGTCATGTACTAGATATATGTACTGTTGGTTCCATGGATGATTTGAGTTCCATACAGCGTGTCATGTACTAGATATATGTACTGTTGGTTCCATGGATGATTTGAATTCCATGCAGCGTGTCATGTACTAGATATATGTACTGTTGGTTCCATAGAAGATCTGAGTTCCATACAGCATGTCATGTACTAGATATATGTACTGTTGGTTCCATGGATGATTTGAGTTCCATACAGCGTGTCATGTACTAGATATATGTACTGTTGGTTCCATAGAGGATCTGAGTTCCATACAGCGTGTCATGTACTACATACATGAACTGTTGGTTCCATAGAAGATCTGAGTTCCATACAGCGTGTCATGTACTAGATATATGTACTGATGGTTCCATTGAGTATCTGCGTTCCATACAGCGTGTCATGTACTAGATATATGTACTGTTGGTTCCATGGATGATTTGATTTCCATACAGCGTGTCATGTACTAGATATATTTACTGATGGTTCCATTGAGGATCTGAGTTCCATACAGCGTGTCATGTACTAGATATATGTACTGTTGGTTCCATGGATGATTTGAGTTCCACACAGCGTGTCATGTACAGGATAAAAATACCGACGGCTCCAGAGAGCTTCTGAGTTCGACTTCAATTGTCACATGAAAAGAAGCAAAATGGAACGGACTTTATTAGCCAATGGTGCTCGCACAATTATAATGCTGAAAACTTGTTTGAATATGAATCCATATAATTTGTTGGAAATATGAATCCATAGAAGTTGTTGGAAATATGCATTTTCTTTGAGATATTTTTCTCACAACTACTTAAATACAACAACTATTATCTTAAGTATTCATTATATGTATATATTTGCATACAATCCTATGCTATGCACCAAACAAACAGTGAAGCTTCTCTATACCAGCTTTGTTAACACGGCATAACTCTGCAGATAGAAAGATATATAATGTGCGTGTGTGTGGTCACTGCATACATGTAGACTGAAGATATTCCATAATTGTCATTTCTGTATGATCTCTGTATGGAGTATTATTATTATTAAGTCTTTATTCAAGAAAGAATGTTATGTTCCAAACATAATACAGTGTGAAAAAGGTGACAGTAATATGTTGAACGGAAACACTATTAATTTACTCTCAAAAGAAAGAAAACGAATGCGAGGGTGGATGATTCCACTTAAATAGCTGCTCTGATTTTAATTTACAAAAATCGTACCACAATTTCAAACTACTTGGGGATCAAACAAATTTCGAGTTACAATTTTTCAGTTTATCATAGGCTTCAAGGCATTTAGTCGAACTTATAAGCATAATCAGACATTTGAACCTGAGCAGGAAAAGAGAGATTACGATCTTAATGCTAAATTACAATATGCTAAAATTCTCGAGAGGAAGCCACATGTTTATGCTTACTACAACTTCGTGAACTTTGTTGATTTCGTCTGGAAAAAAAAAGAATCAAACATAATAATAATACAATAAAGAAATTGTCTTAGCACAGTTGCTTGATATGAAGAAAACTTTCTGTACTGTGTCTTCTTTCTCTTTACTCTGGGACAGAATGTTTTGTGTTATCGACGAATTATGAAAATTTTCTGATCTGTACTGAAAATACATTTTATATTTTTTTCTCTCTAAAACTCGGCGTTGAAAAAAGGGCTGTAAGAAAACATTTAGTAAGTTACAATCCAGCAATATAAATCGACACTTCCTTAGAAATTTTGTATTTTGAAGAAAAAAAGATTGTCGCACAATCTTCGTTTAATCATTTAAATATAAGTTTACTTTATCAAAAATGTCAAAATAATATAAATGTGAAAAAATACTCACCTTTCAACATAGAAAACTAGCCTCTACAAGGTTACACTCAAGTCAATGGCCGATTATTGAAATTTCAGTTAAATTTGTTGACATGTAAACACAGTAAACATTTTGCGAAATTTCGTATTTCTCTGAAAATTTTAATTATTATTATTATTATTATTATTATTATTATTATTATTTTTCGAGAGAAGTTTAATATTGTTATGTATAAGAATTTTGCTGTCTTTTTATGTGTTGCCAATTAATCATAACCGTCTTTTTATTGTCATTATGTTCTTTGTTCATTAATAATTTAAGCCAATCATAAAGAACATTACAAATATAACATTTGGGGCCCGAGTGGCCGAGTGGTGTAAAGCGCTCACCGTTACGTATCACTGCCATCTCACTTCTGTCTGCGTGGGCTCGAGTCTCGGATTCGGCCTATGTGGATATGTGAGAAAGCTTGCCTGTAGCTTCTCGTGGGTCGGTGGTTCTTTCCGGGGTTTTCACGGGTTCTTCCTCCACCATTAATACTGGCGGCCATGTATGGTCTATCTTGTGCTGCTGAAAAATGGCATTGAACAACAAAATAACAACAACAAATATAACATTAGCTTCGGTTGGCTAAAAATGAAAACTCACTATCAGTCCCAAACTCAGAATCGTATGATCTCCGGACCTGGAAGGAGCCGCGGCGGTTAACTGGCTAGTGTTCTGGACTAACAACGAAAAGGATGCTGGTTTGAGTCATACAGTCGTATTAGCTAGGGTCAGCTACTGTGGTACGTCCCTGTGCAAGGCACTTTACACTAGTTGCTTCGGCACTAAATGTCTTGCAGTGACATAAAACACCCAAAAAATCCCGTAACCGTTTCTGGAGATTTTGACGGTACAGATATTATATCTGGGTAGAAAGTATCATCTCACACTGTAGAGGTTCAGGAATGTTCATATTGCCGTGATTACTGCCAGAAAAGTTCACTCTTCTTCATAGTACACAATTACAATAAGTTTATTATGATTTTAGTTTGGAAAGTGTTTTGAAATTATAAAACACGCAACCAAAAAGCGAGCAGACATGCATAAGAGTATCGAGGAAATATATTTTGTTTTAAATAAAATTGATGATGATGTCTCAAAAACAGTGGGAACATCAATCGTAATATTTCTTAGATGAGAAGGCGTTGGAATGATTTTCATTTAATCAGTACTGCATGAATTGCTGGTGGTTAATGTACAATTGTTTATTCATGTTCAGTGCAACTGATTTATAATAGGGAAAATGCAACTGATTTATATTAATATTAAATACAAGTGATTTATATTAGTGTAAATTGTGGTAGGTAGGTTTATATATTAGTGTAAAAATGAAATTTAATTATCCACTTGTTTGAGGATCCACTGGTGATATTGCACAAGGATCTCTTTTTGATCATTAAGTTGACATTTCAGTAACAAAAATTAAGCCATCATACCGATGTAGGTGGCATGGAAGAACAGAGGGAATCTAGCAAAAGATGTACAGACTTTCTCGTCGATTTCTCCGAAGCTAAATAATGGATCCATGACTGCGTTTTCGTTGATAGTTTCATCAAACACTGGATACTCCTACGATGATTTAGGAGAAAAATCAAAACATATGTATGGAATCTTTGATAAATGTTAAATAATTACCTATTGATATTATAGTTTTATTAAATATGTATTGTATGAAATTGAAATATTTTGTATGTAAATATATGAGAATCTAATTTAGAGACATAAAATATCGCATACAAATAAATAAATCTAACTGGAAATACTTTTCTTTTTGATAGGTCTGAACGGGAAGTATTGCAAAATCAGAAAATTTCACAGAAAAACAATCGTTTTTACAAGCGTGCATTCATTTGACTTTTAAATTACTAGAGGATGCATAGTTTCTTGTTAGGCAGTGTACCTCGGGACTTTAAATTCTTAATTTTATAATGTTTATGTTAAGACTGCATGTGCAGGACTGCAGATCTGTATTAGGTGTCAATTTAATACGGCCAAAAAGAAAAGAAAATTAAGACAGTTTTATCAGCTGAGATGGAGTTATACGATGGAAGCTGTTTTGCTTATTGAAATGGAATTCCTTCCGATTGTCCACGTTCAGGTGTATATCGCTAGACTAATGAAACCGTATGTAACGAACCTTCTTGAAATTAAGCGAATAATTCTCAGAGTGAAAGACATATCAGAGATGGCAAATCTGAAAACATGTATACGAAACGACAGGGTATTCAATTAAGAGATGGCAAATCTGAAAACATGTATATGAAACGACAGGGTATTTAATTAAGAAACTACTGACACATTCAGAATTTCATTTTCAGTACTTTAATAATGAACACATATTAGACCTGTCTCTTTAAAATTTATATTATGTTATACAATGCAGTCATTAATAGGAAACTATCATGTACATCCAGATAAGTGACATATTCCTTAACATTCCCTACTGGTTTCAGTGAAATAGCAGTCTTGTACGGCAAAATACAGTGGCCAAGAACAAGGCGTGCATTCCAACTGCAACCTCCCTGCAAAAAACAGAAAATTATGTGTCCAATAACGTAGAATAACTCTTTCACAAATTTAAACCAGTTAATTTAAAAGGATAGGATGCCAAACATAATGCTTTCGAGAAACCGACAGTTATTTTCTTCGTTGGAATTTCACATAAAGAATATAATACAATCCTTTAATTATCTGCTTTTGTCAAAAGGGCATTTACCAATGAAAACTGAATTTCACGTTCCATCCAAGATTAACTGGTCGAAATTCTGAATTACACAAAGAGACAGGTCGGCATTATAGAGAAAATAATGACATGAAATAACAAACGTAGGAAAACTCTAATAGTTACGCAATCGATAAATGTTAAGTGAAGAAAATAATTTTAAACAAATGTCAATGATGTTAAAGGTTTGCTTAGTCAATAAAAATGAGCAAACAGTTTCAATACAATCGTGCTGTATATCACAACGTCCAAGTTCGTTAATCGAATTCAACGTTTTAATCCAGAAGCCACGCATATAAATAATGTCTGTAAATTGTTGTAAAACCATTGATTATTTATAATGTTTTGACTCTTGATCAATACAGAAAAAAATGTTTTTTATTGTTGCTTTCTTTTGGCAAAACAATTGTTCTTTGTTTCAAAGCTTCATAGATTGATGTTTATCAATAGTTATTGTTCATCAATGTTCACAAACTTTGATACAGTTTCAATGCATGGGTAAAAAAGTGCGTGTGTAAATTGCAGTCATCACATGTTTGATTAAACTTTATCATGCTTAATCTATAATAGAAACAATAACAATACCAAGAATCACCAATTTAGAGCTTAACAAAAAGGCGTAGAGTCTTAATCCTTGAAGCCGGCACACTCAACGGGTCCTAGAATATGTGCACCTTCTTCCAGCTCCATACCTGCATAAATGTGATATTTACACCTGTAAATCTGATATGTAGAAACAAATATCGTGTATATAGATAATCCCAAACGGTGAGAAAAATCAAAATAAATGTAAGTAAATCTGTAGAATTATAAGCAATGGTACAACCTGTATATGTACACACGGTTTCAATGTTATCAAACGGATGTACCGTAAAATCGTGTTTTGTTCCAGAAACGGATTTGAATTATCTGCGGCCTTTGTTTCTGACTTTGCTATGGTATTGAATGATTCATAATTTCATTGAATGGAGCAATTTTTTAAAAACATTTTAACAATAAAGCCAATAAGCAAACTCAGTGATTGTTTTTCACCCCGCCTATACCGTATAGTGGCTTGGCGGACACGAAAAGTATCGAAGTTTTATGTCTCTATCTCAAAGTATGTACAAGCGCATACAAGGGGAAGAAACCAATCAGTTACCGTGAGTATGAAAGTAACATCTCAGCTGTGCTACAGAAGAAGCCGTCAGATAGAAAGACCTAAGTGTACAAAAGACACCATCTAATGATTTATAACAAAATCAAGTTGTTCCCTAATAGATATCAGCTCTAAAGATAGAGACCGGAAAACTTTAAATATGAAATCGTAATCTTGGCCTTGAAGATAGTATCCGCATTGTATAGGCAACACACATTTTAGTGATTATACAAAAGTTTTAAAAGTTTCGTCCCTTAATCTCGAACAGTCTAATTTTATTGAAACAAATAGAAGTATGCTGGAAAACTTGGGATATCTAACCATGATCTTGACTTGGAAAATAGTACCTCCAATAATGTTTGAGACAGAACAATAATAATGAAACTTGTAGTGACGATTTATAAATATATATAGTTTTATCCCTTAGGCAGTACATCTAGTCAGGTACATGACATACCGTCAAATAATAATGTACAAGTGTACAAGGTTTCATTCATTAATTTCAAACGGCTTAAAAGATAGAGAGCGGAAAAGAAAGTTTGAATGACCGACGTAAAAGCAAACATTATGCTCGCGGTTTTTCGTGAAAAAGTAGGGCACAATAAAAGATTGAACTTTCATATTTTCTGATGCTCATGAAAGAACGAGATCAAATGAATTGTTTAAATTTGTAATATTATGACAACGATTTTACGGCACATTGTGTTATATGGCCATGCAAGCCAAACAGGAGTGCAGTTGTGCAAGCTCGTGTTAATGCGCAATAAGATTATGCAATCACGCTTTTGGTATGTCATCAAAATTCAACGTCAAAGCCGCTGCAAAACACAGGCCCAGCCGTAAAAATACCAAACTCATTTCCTTCCTTACCTGGTATTCGTTGGTGCACAAGAAAAGAAAATCAGTTTTCAAATGATTAATAAAAACATGAGACAGTATTCGGGATCAGAAAGAAAAACTCAAAAGCTCATTATCGATGACTTTATTAAGGCAAGAAAATACTTACCTGCGACCTTAAATACAAATGCAAAGCGCGCGATACAGACGAACGCGTTAAGTGAAGAAATATGGTGCGGTGAAAAATGTAGGGTTGGGGGATAGCAACATAAATTGAATAAAAGGAAACAATCTTAAAAGACAACATTATTCTGATTGATTTTAAGCACCTACTTGATAATTTTTTAAACTATATTAAAAACTATGTCTAACAACAGCGAGTTTTCAAATACCACAATGATCGCACGTAGCATGTGATCTTTTAAATAGACCAATCAGCATTAGGTTGCAAATATATATACGGTATCAGTATACTGCAAACCAGGCGAGTCAAACCCAATGGTAACGGGTCTATTCCACAATCACGTGCTCGTATGCGATAAATGTCTTCTTCAGTCGTCCTTGTCCGGTTCAGAAGCCGATATATACTTAGGTTTGACCCCAGCACTGAACAGATCCAAGGGTTCGGTAGCCGTCCTCAGTTGCACCACCTTCAGAAAGATTGGGAAAATGTAATCTATTAAGACGTTTTGAATCAGCAATGAAATTAGCCATGAGGGATTTTGACATGATCAAATAGATCATAAATTAACCAACAATAATAGCACGGCTTACATTACTTAAACCGATGCTTTCATTGGTTGTGCTGTCGAAAACGATATTTATGATGAACACATAATATTTTAGGGATCTTTTATTGGAAGAAAATTTCAATATTTATAAATTATAACTCCTGGATATTGCCAAAATCTCTTTAAATTACCATCGTCAATGACCTTAGGAACTGTATGCCGTTATGGAAGGCTTTAACTTTCAAGTAGAAATTCAAAATGAAGTTGAGAAGAATTGTCGGGGAGTAAATTTATGATTTTTGTGTAATGATGAAGGATCTATGGTACTGATGCTGATGACGATGACGATGATAATTATTTAGCAACCTTGCTAAGAAGAATAAATATAGATATAAGCTGTCCCGCTGGTAAAATATTACGAACAAGTCCTGATCTTTGACCAGTATAACCAAAAGGGTGAAGTGTATTGCGACACATAGATTCTCATCATATAAATTATTCTTAATGTATCTATATTTATAAAAATACAAATGTAAATATCGCATAGATAAATTTATTTTAAAAAATTTAAGTAGTAGACAAGAAAATAATTTGAAGTTAAATGAAGTCAGCTAGTATATTGTAACAAATGCAATTCGAAACAAAATATCACCATTTAGATATTTCGCTTTAACATTTATGGGAATAATTCGATGAAAGAATTATGTACTTAGTGGAACATTGACTCAGTGTTTATTCAAACTATTATTTGCAAGTTGTCCAATGAATATGACTATGGGATTCATTCATTACATGATACTTTATGGTCCAACTTCGATTTCTTATAAGACACAATGGTTTGCTTTGCCTCAATGGACACCCATGCTAAATTAAAAATAGAGCACATTAAAAATTCAGCAGCCAGGAACATATGCCAAGCTTAGATATACATCCCAAAATTTATCATTTTAAAATATTTTCTGAACCTAAAGGAAGGAAGCATTCATTCTGATAAATATTTGATGGACTCCACAGTAACCTCGTGTCTGTCATTTCGAGTTTAATACTATCTGCCGAAACTAAATTGATAAATCCATATTATGGCATTCGAAAGTATTTAATGTTTGACCTTTAAAAAGTAGACACTCAAAGTACAGTCCATTTCTACGGATATGCCACCGCAACAATGATCTTCAAGGATCTGCTTTTTTTTATTGGGCTTGCTTCCAAAATATATTTCTTCTGAATTCAACTGCTGTAAGGTTTCTTTTTAAAAGCCATTTTAACATTAAGTACAGTTTATGATGTCCACATAAATTTTCGGATTCAACAAGGAATAAATAGTATTCTTTCTGAATTACTTTTAATTGATCTCGTACAAAGTTATATGCACATATTGCCTACATATTATGTTAATGGTGTTGACACACAAACTTCTGAAACAAACTGAATTTGTTTGAACTTTTCCTCCTTCGACCGTCAGTAATTTCCAAAGATCTTGGTGATTTTATTAAGTTCTTACAGTAATAACCACTGGTTTGATGTATGCGTTGTGAAATAAATTTCTTATATAAGAAATAAAAAACTCTAGTCTTCATTAATCATTGCCATTCTAAAAGTTTCAAAACTAGTTTGTCCATGACACTATCAAACTACAAAAGAGTGAGACGCACAATCCCTTCAGTGAGTTATTGATAGTGACTGGCTCTAGACCCGATAATGTGGTCGATGGTGAAGGGTGTAAATCAATAGGACTGGTCTGATCCAGGGAGGTTACTGTTGATCATTATATTTAATTGGCTCGTGCCTGGAAACAACCCTACCTAGTGTGCATTAGGAAAACAGAAGTAACATAGAAATACCAACAGTCAAATATTGTAACCAGAGTAATCGCCTTTATTGCAGGCCTATCTAATTCATTCCAGTGGCATTCTCGTGAGCTTACCGAGTTTCGGCTGTCTCCCGTCCCTCTCTTCACCCACTGAAATCTCCCACGTACACAAAATATTTAGTGACAAATTTAATTTTGTTTATTTTTGAAACATTTTTGTTCAAGTATAATATTTGTATGGTAATAATGAAATATGATCACGTAACTGAACCCGCGCAATCAGATCAAAACAATGTAATTTCTTATTTCACCCTCTGATCGTGTCGGCAGTGTCAGCTGGCTTCAATATTTGAAGCTTGTCAATGTATATACGTGTAAGCAGAAATAATTCTGTGAGGGTTACAAACATAATCGAGTATAGCTGGATTAATAAAGAGCTTAAATACCTCAGTTAGCATAAAATAATAAATATTACTTTGATTCTCTCTGCAAATTATATTTTGCTTCGGTGTTTACCGTTGTCGATATGGATTAGAGTATATCCTGTGCATAATAACAAGTAATTTAGACAGGTTGTTGTTGTATGGTTTAACGCCATTTTTCAGCACAAGATAGGCTATACAAGGCGGCCAGTATAATTGGTGGAGGAAGAACCCTGGAAAACCCCGGGAAGAACCACCGACCCAAGAGAAGCTACTGGCAGGCTTTCTCACGTACCCACGTTAGCAGAGCCTGAGACTCGAACTCACGCAGACAGAGGTGAGATGGCAGTGATCCAGAACGGTGAGCGCTTTAGACCACTCGGCCACTCGTGGCCCCAATTTAGACAGGATTCAAGATGTTGAATCACTCAATAACTCAAGTGCCATAAAACTGGGTCGGTTTAACTTTGGCGCTTAAGGTTTATCGACATGTCTAAACTCGCATGGCGAGAACACAAAAATTCAATCGACCGAAATATCCCACAAAATTCAGTCATGGTGGGAAACAAAAATCTCATTGGATGCAATCAAGTTCTAAAAGGGACACGAATATGCATTTTGCTATTCCTGTAAAGCTGATTTTTAAGTATGTCATGTTGGAAGAATGGCATCAAGCGTAATGCAGAAGCCCCATCTCATAAAGGCATTTGAATCGATCGCGACAATGCAGTTGCCAATCACTTAAACCCATGTTCACTGAATCTGCATCGAATATAAAGTTATCCATGCCGATACACTATTTGCCAGTTTCATAGCCGAACATAATTTCTCGTTTCTGGTAGCAGATCATTTTTCCGATCTAGTCAAAATAATGTTCCCTGATGGCACAAACGTTACTCACGCAAACGGACAAAATGTACTCATATATCAACTATTTTATTGTATTTAACAAATCATAATCTAAATTTAATAATAATAATAATAATAATAATAATAATAATAATAATTCATTATATTAACTCACTATCGTGAGTGACCATCTGCAAAACGCGACCGACGACCACAATTTTAAGGAAAAAAGATGCATTCGACATTATTATGAACAACCGGATCACACAAACTGATACAAGCACCACTGGCTTGATTTACGTCTTTGAAAACATTAATGCAAACCACACTATGGTACATATTACAATTGTCATTGCAATCAGTAAAGCCCAGGATGAATGAGGTAATTGTCTTCGTCTATAATACTAGTAAGTGATAATCGTTGTCCAGTTTGATTGTCATTATTAAAGAATGGTGATAGTGATGATAATGGTGACAACAAAGGTATATGCTTAAAGTCACAAACGATGTGATGGTATAATGTACAAGTTTATTTCTCATGTGGAAAATGTTAATGACATTAAAACAACATAAGACCCAGACAATACCAGTTTTTATGAGTTCTGACAGACAGGCAGTCATTAATCTGAAACTACCCACTGGCAGGAAACAATTTAAACTTCTTGGTGGACTCAGCAGAATTGCATTAACATTGTCACTTTCCAGTGCAGGAACTGAAAATACATTTTCCATTCTGAGGAAGATTCAGACTGACTCCATAAAATATTTGGATCCAGTAACAGTACATCATCTCCTAAGTGTTAAGACGACAATGACGAGGACTAAGGCGAACATAATCCAGCAATGATCTGGTAAAAGTGCACGTGGTAAGTATAGGTAAAGGATGAATGGCAACAAGTTATTGTGACATGAATGAACTGATGAGATGACGTGCATAGTTTGATATTTAAAAAATGTAAATGTGTTTAATACTTGTAAATTTTGTCCATTTGCCTGCTAAAATACGGGTGGATGAAATTCCTCACTCTTATGAGGTCAACACATGTAAACAAATTTTGGAAATCTCCTGACCTGTCTTTTTTGTCAGATTTATATTGAGAGGGGTGTTTGTCTACCTATGTAACTCTAAAAAAAAAAGAGTAAGGAAGAGACAGGAGTTTGCAAGGGCATGGGTAATCAGATACAAAACTTAGTATTGTATCATGTCCGATAAGAGTGGCCTTGAAGGACTGGTCTGTGTATTTATTGGATTTTTAACGTAGCTTTAACAATTTGAGTATATTTCTTCAATGTGTGCATTGTGGCAGTTTATAGTGATGTTAAGCGCTGAAGTATCATGTCCAACCCAGTCACATTATCCTGACATCAGGCCAGACCAATCCTACACTAACCTCTTAATGCTGAGCGCCAAGCGAGGCAGCTGCTAGTACCATTTTTATGAGTCTTTGGTTTGACTTGGTCAAGGTTGGAACCCGCGACCTCCTGGATCTGAGGCGGACGTTCCAACAACTTTAGGCCACCGGAGTGTTACTTAAAGGACTAGTCATCTTTGCAATGGTATCTTTACAGGATGAAATCAATTTTTAATCTTTTTCAGTTTATCGTAATAATGAAAGTAAAACACCATTCATTGATCTAAGAAACTAGTGTAAATAATGATTCCTTTGTATTTACACTTGTGCTAAAGATTGTAATTCAACATACTTTGGCTGCTTTGTATGATTCTGAATAAATAATGATGATGACGATGATGTTGACGACGACGATTATTATATTTATTATTATTCAGACCATTAGTTACAAATGGTCCTTGGAATATGAATATGACATTAATGATTTGATACTTTATGGTCCATCTTTTATCTTGTTTTAGCTTAATGGTGTGCTTCGATTTAAAAGACACTCCTCGTTTTTCCAATTTTCAGACAACAGCTTACTAACTCAGACCTATGTCTGCTGTTTGCGTACCGTCAATCCATGTTTTGCCCATGTCACAAAATATTGAATACAACACGTGTTTTCCATTTGATTCCTCTCGCTAAATTAAGAAAAGAACTTAATTTCATGGGATAAATGGAGCGTGATTTTTCGTCACTGTGTGCGAGACAAGTGGTCAGCATCCTAAATATTAATATCCGATATGTGAGATATTAATGCAAATTACACATGTGATCATATTTACCAAAACACCATCTGGTTTACAATATTTCATCATATGTCTGCAAAAATATAGCTCCTTGTGCATAATAAATAATGTTCTAAATTTTAGGCAAAGGTAGGTGTAGTTTACAGAATTTACCAGTTGTTGCTACTGGTAGCAATTGGGAAGAATACAATGATTAATGATGGCTCAAATGGTAAACTTTCGGTGACCACAGACCTCTTTTCG
This sequence comes from Sinohyriopsis cumingii, assembly GCA_028554795.2. Lineage (NCBI taxonomy): Eukaryota > Metazoa > Mollusca > Bivalvia > Unionida > Unionidae > Sinohyriopsis > Sinohyriopsis cumingii. The sequence goes on from CM068824.1 coordinate 90,185,326, forward strand.
TAAAAAGTTTGAATACATCCAATTCGCTTGGAAAATATGAAACATTTTTCATGTAGTTATACTAACCAAAAGTAATAGGAATAAAGAATGAAATTATACAGGACGTTAATTGTACGCTTTAGTAGACAAATACTGAACAGCTAACAATTTCAAGTACTTGGAGGACATCTACTGCCTTACATGATGGCAAAATAATGTTGAACCATAAAAATAAGAAAGTTGAAACTTTCAAAAATATAATCGATCTCTATGGATATGCCACAGCAACGATCGTCTTTAAGGATCATCTTGCTGCTTGGGTTTCTTTCAAAGAGATTTATTTCTGAATTCGATCATCAGTAGGTTGTATTTAAAGCAAACAAAACAGTTTTAAAAGTAAATACACAGTTCATATCCAAAGATTTCCAGATTTGACGACGAAACGTCGTATAATTTCTAGAGTGCTTTGAACTGGTCTCTTGCAGAATTTATTATCACCTTGTGCACATGATATTGACTTCATGTTACTGATATTAGCACAATCTTTTAAGCACATTGATTTGTTTAATCTGCTTCTCCTTCGACCGACAACAATTTTCTTTTAACTTGAGTCTTAATTTATGTCGTATTGTTTTGAAGCATACACTATAAATTAATTTTCTCAAGTGATAAATCATCGAAATTAAAAGGTTTGGTTTTAAAAACACTTTTCTTGTATGCCATGCAATTCGGGATCGGATAAAACGTTGCAGCAACTTATTATCGCTTTCCCATACAAATAATTCTTTCTAATACAAAACTTTTTTAAATGACTAACTTATGAACAAAAAATAATTTCGTAAAACAATCATGCAGTAGCGATATAGAAATGAGATAATGTTAGAAAAGCAAAGAAGAAAGGTAGAAAATAGAATATTTTATATCAAATGTGAGAGATACAGAAAGAGATACAAACATTGCTGCGATCGAACCATTTCGTGATTGTATTATTTTTGTACTGAAAAACCTATCATTGGATTTTGAGCTCTAGTTAACTTTGGATGCCCTCTTAATGATGAATCCAAATTTAAATTAATTAGTTTGTTAAAGTAATCATATTCGTCTTTGATTAGCAAACCTTCTACATGAAAACAAATATTGTCTATTAGTTTTGGCGCCTTCTCCACATAATGGATAGGGGTGTCACTTAGATGTACTGACTTAGGGAGCTGTAATTATTGCTCAACTATGCCTGTGTAATTGAAAAATTTCTATCAGTATGCCTAATGGTTTTGAAAGTATTACAGTCTGGAAATATTGGTCGGGATAGATTATATACACAAACTACTAAATATCCTTCTATTTACAATAAAATTGTGCAGGTTGGTTTTTTTGGCCCCCTTTAAGCTCCCCTAGCGACCTAACATGACGTATATCATCTGAAATGTTTTCCCATAAATTGAGACCGAGTAGTATCAGTGATGTTTATAAGGATCATACCTGAATGAGACTGAATATTTTCAGATCTATTACCGTGAAGGATATCTGATTTTCTTGCTTACATACATGGAATCAATTCATGTAAAAACGTGCAGTAGCATCGTGCATAATCCTATAGAAAGTTAATGGTTTTTGACTGGTTCTCCTTTCTCGCAAACGAATAAAAACTTCATAAACACTATTTTCATGCATGACAAGGTAAACCAGTCATAATGCGGACAGTTTTAAGCTGTACACTTTCTATTTTGATCAAATTGTCCTCACTAGAAGCGTCGAAAACTACACTGGCAAATTCCTATACTAGTCTATCACAAATCAGAAACAATTTTCAAAACGTTGTTTTTCTTGGAAAGCTTAAAATTAAAGGTTCTCAATAATACCAGCTTCTGATTTCTATTTTAGCGCTATCTTCAGTATGTTCGTTCCTGTTAGACTCTTGCTGAATCGTCAAACTGGAAGTGGTTATGAGAATTAATATTGTAAACTTCGCCATCTCAAAATAGATGACGTACTTGAATATTTGCCCTTTCTCAGAACAACATTTCATCCGTTTTGTAGCTTTCGGTGTCATAAGCCACTATTAGTATTATGACCAGTCCAAGTCATGGTTAATCACTTGTTCTATTTCAGCATAAGTATAACACAAACAATATAATGTTGACTCCTCTGCAGAAAGAAGAGTACGTGAACGAATTGCTTCAGTATTATCATTTACATAATAAAAATAATAATGAGTACTTTGTATAGCGCCTAATCTTTAGAAGCTCTAAGCGCTTTACAACATTTGACAACACCTATAAGATATAAAAAAAACATATAATGATATGATTACAAAAACAAACACCATGAAATTAGAAAACATAAAAAACAAACATGCTGAGAATATTTAAGGTAGGAAACATTATTAGGTCTTTAAGTTTATTCTTGCAGTCGAAATAAGTGAGTTTTTAGAGCACGCTTGAATGGTATCGCTGTGTCTTTGTGTCTAAGTTCATTGGGCAATTCATTCCATGTTGCTGGGCCCTGGTATGCAAAAGAACGCTGTCCATATGACTTTATTTTCATAGTGGGAATAATGAGGATACGATTGTCAAAAGAGGAGCGTAAGTAACTTACTGGTGTGTAGACATGGGTGAGGTCAGATACGTATGTTGGACCAGAGTCCGTCAGTGAAACGTAGCACAGAGAACAAATTTTGTTTGATTCTGGATCGAATGGATAGCCAGTGTAGGGTACAGAGCAGCGGGGAGGTGTGCTCTGATCGTGGTACTCTAAGTATGATTCTAGCAGCTGTGTTTTGAACTTTTTGAGGTTTCTGGAGTAGATATTAAGATGAACCAGACAGAATTGAGTTACAATAGTCCAGTCTTGAAATTACTAATGAACACACAAGTGTTTTAGTGGCATCAACTGAAAGATATTTGCGAATGGAGCTGATGCGTCTCAGCTCAAGATATGCAGCCTTGCATATGTTCATGACATGTTGGTGCAATGTGAGAGTACTGTCCAGAGTAACACCTAGGTTTTGTACTGATTGTGTGAATTTAATGTTGGTGTTGCTGATATTTATTGTTTGAGGTAAAGGATGTGAATGAGAAAGTCTTTGTGTTGTGATCAGAATGGCCTCAGTTTTATCATCATTCATCTGCAGCTTGTTACGTGCCATCCATAATTTCACATCAGAAATACACCTCTCTACACCTTGGATGGTAGCATCAACTTCAGTTGGGTGGCTAGATGTGTATATATGGGTGTCATCAGCGTACAATTGGTGAGACACTGGGTAATAATCTATGACACTTGAGAGCGACTGAGTGTTTACAATGAAGAGAACAGGTCCAAGAACAGACCCCTGTGGAACACCACAACATATATCAACTGGGCTGGAGTGTATTCCATTTGCAGACGCAATTTGTGTCCTGTTGACCAAGTAGGACTTGAACCACAGTAAGGTTGTATCATGAATGCCAAATACGTGCTGCAGACGGTGAAGTAATATGTCATGGTCTATTGTGTCAAATTCTGCAGATAAATCAAGGAGGGTGAGGAATATAATCTGTCCGCTATCCAAAGCAGAGAGAATGTCATTAACTACTTTCAGTACTATGGCAAGGGCGATATGCAGCTTGTACATTGCTAAAAGACTGTTTGAATTCAGATGAGATACAAGCTGGGATAGAACAACCTTTTCTAAGATTTTTTTTTATATGAATGAGAGATTAGAAACTGGGCGGTAGTTCTTTAAATCGTTATGGTCTAGTGTTGGTTTTTTCAGCAGAGGCTTTACAATGGCAGTTTTGAAAAATGATGGGAGAGAGGTCTTAATAACATCAGTCAGTGAAGGCAATACTGGATCTAAGCACTCAAGCAGCAGTGATGTTGGAATTGGATCAAGTTCACATGACTGATGCACTCTTCATCAGGATTGTACGTACGAAATCCATAGAGACCTGTTCAAATGCTGCTAATGATTGCCGTTCAAATTCTGTATCCCAACTGTATGGTGACGTCGAGTCAATTGAAATTGTGGTGTCAAGCTTATCTCTAATGGTTTGTACTTTGTCACGGAAGAAATTTGCAAACATGTCCGGAAGGTCGCCTGGAGAGAAGGTAGTTGGAAGTGGTGTAGATTTGTTCATTGACATTAGCTTGTTAGTAATCTCGAAGAGCTCTTTGCAGCTGGAACTTTCCATGATCATAGTAGTGTAGTGGGCTGATTTCGCTGCATGGGTTATATTTGTGACATTCTTCTTAGCGGCTTCATAGATTTGCTCATGAATAGTGAGTCTGATGGAAAGCCAAAGCCTCTCAGCTGTACGGCAGTCTCTTATAGCAGTGCAAAGCTGGTCCCTAACACTGCTATACCATGGAGAACACTTTTGAATTGATACTCTGCACTTGGTAGCTGGGGCATGTTTGTCGAGCAATGAACGCAGGCAGTTATCGAGTTGTTCTGCTGTAGGAGGTAAGCAAGTTGTTAGGTTTGCTTGGATGTCATGCATTAGTTTGGTTCTATTTGTCATACGGAGGTTTCTCTTAGTAGCAGATAAAGGTGGAGGGTTAGGGACTGATACGTCAAGATGGCATATAATGCAGAGGTGATCTGATGCAAGTTCATGGGATACCAGTGAGGACCGTAGAATGTTATCATCAGGTCTGTGAAGAATCCAGTCTAAAATGTGACCATGTTTATGGGTGGGTTGGTTAACTGACTGTTTGAGGTTGAAAACATTAATAGAATCTCTGAGTTTTTATGTGTTTGGGTTTCCGAGACAATCAAAGTGAAAGTTGAAATCTCCAAGAATGATCAGGTTGCCACCTATCGAATTTCCATACTCCAGGAGATTCGGAAACTGCTCCAAAAAGAGAGATTCAGTCAGCTTGTTTTTTTCTACTAGGAGGAGGACGGTATAGGCAGAAAAAATGGACTGACCTTTGCTCCAGTGTGAGTGTGGTTTGGACTAGTTCAAACGATGTGTGGTCGAAATTGAATGTTATGGTGTGGTTAAGACGTTTGATCATGGAGTTCTTTGTGATGACAGTAATTCCACCTGCGCGAGAGTCACGGGGGAACGAATTGATGGAGTAACCAGTGGGTGTTAGATCCGCACACTTGGGCTCATCGCCTGATGTTTTTAGCCATGTTTCTGTCAGGAAAAAGACATCAATATTGTGGTCGTTGATAAAATTAACTATTTCTGTGCGCTTTTCCGTTGGTCCTACTGATTGGGCATTGAATAATGCAATACGCAGAAGTATCTCTTGGATAGTTGACACAAAGGTTGACGAATTAATAGGGATTTGAATTAGGTTATCTAAATTAACGGTCGAATTTTTAAATTGTTGAGCCTGAAAGAGCATAAGGGAGAAAACTGGAATTCTTCTTCCTGTTCAACGCCGGCCAGCTTTAAAACAACGTTTCTTTTTTCGCTTCTGTTTACATTTAGGTAATGATGAATGTAGTCCCAGTTCGTTTAGTCTAGAGCACAATGTAGTGTGGAGAGCCAAGGAATGGTCATTTAAAGCGCTTAATGAGGGTCCATCATAGCATAAACGGGTTGGCTGGTGAGCATCACATGATGGCGGTTTGTTCAAAAATAAAGGAAGTTGTAGCAGTGGAGCAAGACAGCTGAGAAAAAGTCTAATTGTTCTCGTTTCCTAAACAAGGAGATGAAGAAACACATACGAACTGAACAGCCAATGCATAATGAATACAATAACGGAGACGAAGACAGGCAACAAACACAAATATTATGAAAACGGCACAAAAAAACGGAACAGATGCTTCAAGCCGGTTAAGCGATAGCGGCCATCTTGAATTCATATCGTAAATAACGAATAGCAGTCTAAACTTCTGTACTATTTGTTGTTTTATGTCAAAGTCTAAAAGTAATATCTTGGCATGTTCAGCGTTTAATGATATGCCAGGTTATTTTTATTAATAATATAATTTTTCATTTTTTTAGAATATCGTATTAAGGAAAATGAAAATCAATGCTCTTTATCTAGGAAGGTGTTGTAAATTGTAATTGATCTATAGTTACACTTGTGTTAAAAATGTATTTGATGTCAATTAACTTATTTACTATACAAACGGTATTATTATCACCACTCTCAGATAAGTGTGGTCTTTTTAGACGCGCAATGTCATCACTTTTACCCATGAAAACGTATTTTACCGTGCCAAAAATATGGTACAATAAATTAATTAACCAAAAACGGATAAACACTTATGATTCGAAAGAAATTCCCAAACATCCGCGTATTAAGCAGCTGAAAATTAAAATTTTAAAAAACAAAAACAACAATAACTTACCGGTATCACCCGCATAAAATGAGTGCATGGGGAGCTCAGACTTATCGGTAATAAAGCCATCGTCAAACCGCCACACGTAATCGTTGTTGTCACAATTACATCGCTTGGTTTCATTTGCGCACGAGTTGGTCATACCGCAAGCGCATTTACCGCTTCCTGGTTCTGCACCGCCAAAATAATTCGCAACTCCCTCGGTGCGATTTTTCCAGAAGGTAGTAAGCACTTCTTCATTATTAGGATTATGAATGACTGCAGCGAAACATTCCCATTTCATGTACTGCATACACTCAGCGGATGAATCGACTACTTTTATTGCGGCCGCCCAACCAATGTCGTATGTTAGTAAGATCTGGTATTCTCCGGCCCCTTCATAGCCTTTGACCTGGATCCGATCTTCTGAGTCGTGATCTGCAAATACAACAGACCTCACATTAAACATAGTAAGGTGCATGAAACAAAATGCCCTAGTGGGTTTGATATTGCTTGATATGACTTGCAAATTCGTAGACTATTTCACTAAGCAGGTTTACGAAGCACTGTAAGAACACAACCCTATGTAGCTCTTTCCTAATAATGTTTTTAAACATTATTAACGCGTTGGGGGGAGGGGGCCTGTGAGCGCGGGGGGGCCACATCGGTCCAATCGGCCTAAGGCCTGCCCTACGTCTATTCACCAGTCTTGTACAAGTCTATTCACAAATGACGTATAAGCCAATTCACCAGTCTCGTATAGGCATATTCACCAATCTCGTACAAGTCTATTCACTAGTCACGAATAAGCCTGACTGCCTATGTAGAAAGACATGTTATAGAGTACATACTCACGGAGGACAGTGATAGCTTTTCCTGGTTTAGAGTCAAAGTCGCACTCTACTTGTACTGGAAAGAAGTACAAGCCAGGTCCATCGGGATCAATGTCAGCCATGCAGCTCTGGGACAAGCCTTTTGCTGCCCAATCGGAACAATGGATTGCTTTGAAAAGATAGATAAACATATTATTTTTTAGCTCTTCGTTTATATGCCTGCTTACCCACTTATATATGTTTACATACATACATACATGTATACATACATACACACCATAATAAACATACATATATACATAAATACGTACGTACATACAGACAGGTGGGCAGACATGCATGCATGATTGCATACATACATACAGACATTAATACATACATACATAAATACATACATGCCTACATACATACATACATACATACATACATACATACTTACATACATACATACATACATACATACATACATACATACATGTATACATACATACATACACACCATACTCAACATACATATATACATAAATACGTACGTACATACAAACAGGTGGGCAGACATGCATGCATGATTGCATACATACATAGATACATACATACATACATACAATGTTTTCCCATGAGATAAGTAAACTATTCATTCGCTGTCATTTTCTCATATTGCTTCTAGATGTTATGAAATCAATTATTTGCTTTACTAATTTCTTAAAGAAACTTGTGTTGGGATTTCCAACAAAAGTTTTATTCTTAATGTCACTTTACTAATTACTAAATATATTTAGCGAGAATCTTGCATTTTTGTCTAAATAAATTTAAAACTATGAATTATTTCCTTTTCTACAAACTCATTAAGTTTCCTCTTGTAAAACTCTTTTCCTTGATGAAGCTGTATGTTGTCAGGCTTTCTAGCTTGACAGATTTGTCTCAAAGCACCGGGTATGTCATTTCGGGTCGTTTTGTGTTTACTTTCTTTGAAAAGTTTTTGAGAAACAACAAATATGTTACTGTCAAGATGCATTCTTATCAATCGTTGTAATTTCATCCATGTCAACACTGTATAATTGTCCCTTCTGCAGGGAAATCTTTTTCTTGTTTGCTTGTGTAGTATTTTTTCAATTCAGCATATTTTTATTTTAATGTTTTTTTCTTCTTCTGATTTAAATGGTTCTCACACTTTGTTGTTATTTGTGTAAGCAATTCGACCATCAGGATCATAGTGAAGATGTATCAAGTACTGTTCCTCTTTACGTCCTTATTACAGTAATATTTTTAAATATGTCCATTTAAAGACACCACTTACCGAGGGGTCTACATGAAAATGTATGACAGCTTGCAATCTCGGAGCTATTTCCAATGCAGTCAGTTGTCAGATTACCATATGACTGCATGTCACAGATTCTTGATCGGTCACGCAGGCCCCCTCCACATGTAAGAGAACATAAAGACCAAGGACTCCATGGCGACCAATCTCCAGGGACTGCAAGAATATATATATATATATGTATATATATATATACTTTTTTCAATTGCATATTATGTTGCATTAACAAAAATGAGAATTAAAGTTAACTGCTTTCTTAAAGATTATGAAAATTAATAATTTGTAATAATGATGATAATTTTTATTTGCATTTAGCATGTATAAATATTAAATCAGTACTAAATAATGTATGTGTAACAATACGACGATATTATATATATATATATATGAATTGTTAAGTTTATTTCCATGTCAAAACTGATAAGTTATACTTCAGTCGATGGACTTTGTTGCGATCTCATATAGAACAATGAATTATTACCAATAATAATTTTGAATGTATCTATTAAAAAACGCATATAAATTAATAATTCGATATCATTAACACACAAGCGTGATCAAGAAATGACAGTACATGGTAAAGCGTGAAAGAAATCCAGATACAAGAAATCACGCAAGAATGAACAAATAGAAATGAAACAACTAAAACACAACCAAGACACTCTAATGCCAGTACTTACATAATACAACGCAAATATGTAGAATCTAACAAGACAAGAGAATGTCCAATACAGGCAGATGGAACTAATGCGACAAACATGCACATATATAATATCTAGTACCAGATGTATAAAAAAAAAAATGATGGAAACAAATACAGATCCAATACGGGTATTGGAAATGAACATCAGCCTAAGGAAATACATAAGTTCTGAAGAAAAGAAGTGTTATCAATTGCATTACAAAAATAACAAAGTATAAATCTGTAGTAAAATACATAATTTGACAAAAGAATAATGTTTGTTCGATGTACATAAAATTCTATCATCAACCTGTTTTGGTCCTGTTTTTATCACACAGAAAAAAATATTTTGATCTTCACAACAAATACATGTTGTCATCAACAGTAACGTTCATAAAGAAGTAATAAGACGCCAGCATGAAACTGCATAGCCAATGGGCGAGCGAGATGTTCGTGTGTAGATGGTCAAAAACACAACCCTTTGTGGTTTATTCGCAGGGACCCTGGAAGGCCGTGTGGTCAATACACGCGCCTTTACCTATCACTGCCATCTCAACTCTGTCCGCGTGGGTTAGAGTCTAGGGCTCAAATATTAGTATATGAGGAAGCTTGCCAGCAGCCTCCCATGAGTCTGTGGGTTTTATCAGGGTTTCTCCGGGTGCTTCCTCTACCATTTAAACTGGCCGCCAACCACCAAGTATAGCCTATCATGCGCTGCAAATGGTGATAAACCCACAACAACAACAGCATCAACACGATATCTTTTGAACTCATGTTTTGAGAAAGTGTTTACATCATAGAGATTATAACGCCATAATGTACATGACGTCAAGGATACGCCAATCTTAGAATATGCACACCTGATTATCTCAGACGGAACGGAACAAGACTATAGTATTCTCATACCATCCCGTTTGTTTGTATCCCCCCCACCACCGATTTTAAAAACAAAAGGCATCAAGGATATAAACAATACACAAAGCTTATCAGTTTCATTCATTGATTTATAATTTCTGATTGTCGCCAGGGGGTCACAAACAATGTCAATGTGTTGGCCTTTCGATCCAAATGGGAGTTTCTTTAGCAATACGGTCTCCATTGTTTGCTTGGGACAGTCTGTATTTTCAAGCAACATATGTGATGTTGTCCACTGTTTTAAAAAATCTCAATAATTCCATAAGAGATGCATGGCATGGATCTGCTTGAACACATGTATACAAGAGTTCCTCCTATTTGTTTGTTCAATTTGTTTAAGAAATAGTATAACCAGACATTGCAGATATTGGACGCAGACGACATAGTTTTTGCTGAAATAAACCATTATAAAAACTCGAAATGAACAGCGAGCACTCTTACTTCTTGTTTACATCAGGAGCTTCCATTTGCGTTGAAATTAACAGTGTTAGGGACCCCATGGCGACAATCAGATTGGAAATTATAAATAAATTAAAGGAAAAAAAGTTGTGTGCATTTTTTTTTATATCCTTGATGTTTTACGTTTTTAAAATCGGTTGGAAGGTACAACAAAAAGGATTTTGATTTGTTCCTGTGCGTTTGCTAGGCTTTTCCCTTTCTATCTAAGGATCAGTACATGGCGTATGGTAATATTATGACGTCACAATGAACTCATTTTTGCATGCATGCAGTCAAGGCATGGTAACATAGATAAGTAACAGACGTTATGGCTCTAATGTACGGCTGGCTCAATATAGTCAGTCTGTGGATCGAAGCCAAATTTGTTTTAATTTGCACATTATAATCTAAAGTATATCGTGCATTCCTAATAATGGCACAGCGGCATAGTTCACAAACCTCGAAACTTCACTACAGCAAGAAAAGTAGGTCAATGTAATCTAATTTATCCATGATGATAAATATTCATCATGATTAGTTACTTTTATGATTATACATGTAGCTGCGTCAGAGAAACTGAACTAAATAAAAAAAATTAATGTAATCGATGGATCGTGAGAAGGTCCCTGCGAATCAATGGATCGTGAGAAGGTCCGTGCGACTTCGTTTTGCCTGTGATGATCCAGACCTTCAAGATCAATACAACGATCAACTCTCATGATCTTACATACAACAGTTCTAGAGAAGTGTGCTAAATGCAAAAACGTA